>VVHJ01001711.1:12510-27551 GCA_015107715.1 Tylochromis polylepis
GGGGGGGGAGGGGGCGGGGGGGAGGGGGGGGGGGGGGGTCCTCGTTTATCCTTCAGAGCAGACGTCTCTCACACAAACATAATGAGCAGAACCTGCGAAGAAATATCATCTATTTTTCTACTGATTTGCACGCTCTTATTACGTTGGATCTACTCGACAACCGGCTGCAAAAAAAACAAAAACTAGGAAAACCACAAATTACTGCACAGTAAGGTGGTACATTTCCATTTATTTTTGGGTCTGTCTTCTGTTTTGGAACGTTCCATTTCCTCGAAGCAAACTTTCGTCCTCTAAATGGCACAAATGTATCAATTATAAGCAGTACTGAGCGCCAAAAGGCAAACGTGTTTCCTCTCTCCTCAAACATGTACCATCTGCATGTTTGCCCTCCTTTCACCTAAACTGAACTTATCCATAATCTCTCATCTGTGCATGTGCAGCAGTATCACAGTTGTCGGGGCAATCTAGCTGAGAAGTCAGAATGGAAGCAGATGAGTTGGGCCTTATCTTCCCACTGCTAAGTGCTGCAGTTTGTCTCGGTGCAAAGTATCAGAACGCTTTCACACATACACACATGCTTAGGGAAGCATGCCAATTGGTTCACACACTACTTACATATTTTATATCTGATGTGTCTATCATATTTGTGTGTATGTGTGTGGAGGCATGTCTGCAATGTGGTCACTGATGTGTGCAGACAGAAGACGTGCTCTTCTTGTCTGGCTGACGTGGTTGGAAGCCACTGGCAACCACACAGCAGAGCTGCAAGTAAAAGCTACAAACCAGCAGGCAGAATTGACAAAAACAACCATCAGTCATGCATTAACCATAATATGGTGGACCGCTAACAGTCATATGTTATGATGGCGTCTTTTCAGCAGCAAGCATTTCCTTTTCTTTTCTTTTTTCTTTTCACTTTTGTATGGCTTGAATCGAAGGTGCTGACAGATTAAAAGATTCATTAAAGCAATGCAAGTGTTGCAACTCAGAACAGGAATTTATATTTTGTGCAATTCTTTTTGGAGGGGGAGCATTTCCACCTTTATTTGATGGGACAGTGAACATTTTTCCAGACCAAAAAAATAAGAAAAAGTTGAGGAAGACAGGAAACGGACCGGAGTTAGCATTGAACCCAGGCTACTGCTTCTAGCCTTTAGCCTTTGGTCACCTGCTCAAACAGGCAAGCTAAACCAGCTTTCCAGGAAGTGCGAGTTTAGCAAATTAAAATTCATTCTTCAGCTATATAATTATCAGAAAAGAACATTAAAAATAACCAAAAAGGCAACATTTTGTACTTACAAAGTCTAAAATAACATTTTCAGGTTGCAGATTCTCTCTGACCATTTAGCCAGAAGCAATTCAGTTTGTCATACACACCACAAACAACAGAAACTGACTATTAAAACAACTGCTAGTGGATTTGGTGTCAGTGGACTCATTGTCAGTTAAAAGAGAACTCTGAACCTTCTTTTGGGGCAAAACTTCAATAGAAGCTATATGAGAAAAACAGAGCGAGAGAGGAAGAAATAAAAGCAAAGAGAGAGAGAGAGAAAGAGAGAGGTGTGGAGAAAATAGGCTACCCCCCCTACACAATTGCATAACTGTGACCTATAATACACCGCAACCAAGACGAAGAACAAAAGTGGGATGGAAACTCACACACACACATGCACATTTGTGGGTGTGTAAATGTGCATCGACGTGCAAGATGACACACTGTATTTCAGATGTGTAAAATAGAGCAGGGGAGATGTGTGTGTTCCTGTGTATGTATGTGTGTGAATGTGTTTGTGCACACCTACAGGGTTTAGACGTGTTGGTTTCCGTCTTTTTTTTTTCTTTTTTTTTTGTTGCAAACAGCGCTTCATAGAATGCATCGATAGCGCGTTGTTTTCGAGCTGCGCTGCTCGCCCACAAACCCACAATGACAATCTCATGGCCAAGTTGTCAACATCGATACATTAGAGGGATTGTTCGTCATATTGTTTTCTGATCAAGATGGATTACTCTTCATCAGCAGCTCGCC
Source organism: Tylochromis polylepis (assembly GCA_015107715.1). Lineage (NCBI taxonomy): Eukaryota > Metazoa > Chordata > Actinopteri > Cichliformes > Cichlidae > Tylochromis > Tylochromis polylepis. The sequence continues at coordinate 14,537 of VVHJ01001711.1, forward strand.
GAGGTTTTAGGTTGGGCGATATGAAATCACGCTGATGCATTTGATGGAATAGTGAGGCTGAGAGATTTTAGATTGAGATCTCTGTGCCTTATTGAATTTCTCAGGGGTAGATCAAATTACTTTTTTATTTTTTTTCTTTGTCAGTGCACTGAACAAGCTGTAGGCTCTCGCCTTCTTATTCCTCTGTTTGTGTTATTTGTCTTGTTAAAACAGAATTACATTCTCACAGCTTTTGTATCCATAAAGGGGCCTAAAGCACAAACATCACAAAAGCCAGTCTACTCATCTGTTTTAAATTCCTTTTAGAAAAAAATAAAAATCTTTACATTTCCCTCTCTGCCTGTGGATCCCTTTCACTTATGCTTTCCTTCTGAGTATGTTCAGTTGCTGCAGCGTAGAGAAAGGAGAGCAAATTGAGCCTTAAATCTAAACATGTGACATCAGAAGACAAAATGGCAGTGCAGACAGGCCCCGGACCACCCACAGGCACGGCGGCTTCCCTCTAACTGAATATGGACTGAATTAGACACTGCCTCAAACCGTTACCCCAGAGCTTTTATTAACCACACTTGAACCAAATGCATCTGCGGCCTGTTTTTGACTTCTCTTTTTGACTCCATCTAGTGTGTGTTTTCAATATTGAGGAAGTGGTGTGTTCGGACTAAAGGCTTAAAAACAGAGGGCAAATAACACATCGTGCGCATTAAGATACACAGAGTGCAAGATTTTGTCTTGTTTGGGGTGGAGCGTTTGATGCATGAGTGTTTTTTTGTACATGCACCACAGCCCTGAACATTCACAGAAAGCAAATGTTGCTTATTAGAGAGCCTGAATGTTAAATGGAGAATATACTAAGCTGGGAGGGTAAACTCTGAGCACGTAATCATGTCATCTGTCCTGTCCAGGCTCTACCCTTCACTTGGATACGGATGCTGCAAATTTTGGTATCGAACCGATACCAAGTACATACAGGGCCAGTATTGCCAATACCAAAAACCCCGATATTTTTAGCTTATGTAGGGGAGAACAGTGTGTCATGACTTATGAGTTGAATCATCGACACATTTTAATGACCAGTAGTGATTTTTACTTTACCACAATTATTAGTTACCTAAAAAAACAACAACACACCTTTCAGCTTTTCATGTGTTGTGAAACTGGCTTTTTTTGGAGACTTGGAAAGTAAATGTTCCTGTCTTTAAAGCACTTTGAGTCAGCTTCTGTTGTTTAAATGTGGTTATAGATAGGCTATAAGTAAAACAGACGTGAAAGTCAACTCAAAAAGTTTTAGACATTTTTCATAGTGCATGTTTTAGGTATATTTTTATTTCTAAAACAAAGTAATTTTACACAATTCAGCGGGCTTAGAGTATAGTAACAAAGTATTGATACCAATACCAACATCGGTATCGATATATGGATCCGTCCTCTGACCTCTAGCAGAAAGCATCTGAAGTTGCTGTGTGACAAAGGCTATTTATTATTATCAAATGAAGACATTTATAGAGTCTGCACATACTTGATCCATTGTTAAAATGAAGTTTTCCGAGCTGTGTGCAAGTGTCTGTGTGCGTGCTAAGGAGAACACAAGTAGGTAAATCAATCCCGCTTGTGTCTGCGTTCGCCAGAGACATCTGCACCACACAGACTCGGCTCAAATCTGCTTCACATTTACAATCACATTTGCATGTAATTATGTGCACCACAAATGTTTATTTACAAAGTTGCACAACACATGGATAAAAAAAATTAATAAGATAAATGCAAACTCAGAAATATAGGCTCTTATGGGTACACACACACATGCTGCACAAATACACAAATGCACACACTAGCTGTAGTGGAAACTTACCAGACTCCCATGCACGGCTATATGGTTATGGGAGCCACGGAGAGAGGGAATGGGCTATTTGTGGTGTCCTGCTGACTGGACCAAAGGAGAGCAGGCCAGAGCTGTGGTGAGGCTTGAAAGAGCAAAGGAGCGGGGTGTCATTAGACTTGAGGCCAGACACCTCCATTTAGTTTCTGTTCTGTATCGCTGTCGGTGTGCTGGAGAGCCACGCTGCAGGTGGTATCTGTGCTGGACACCCACTCTGCTCAGGAGCTGCACTTAACCTCAGATCACACAAGTGAAAAAGTAAAAATGTAAAAAAAATCATGAAAGAGCAGTAAGCGGGGGTGGGGGGGGGGGCTGTAGCTTCCAAAAATACTTGGCATTGCAGCGTGCTCAACATAACCAAAGTACTAAACTCACATTTAACTGGTGTTAGCTTTTTTTTTATGCAGATAATTTTTGTAGGGATTGAACTTATTTTTTGGGCTTCTGAAGTGGGCCATGCCACCATATTAAAGAAGCTCGAATTATCACCTGATGGGTTTGTGGCTCTGTTAAATGGTCGGGTTGCAGTTTACATCCATGTTTCACGGTTTTGTTCCAGATTGGAGTCCGAGACCTTAGGGCAGAGCAGTGGTATCCAAGCTTTATCTGCAGTGCCCATGTGTTATAGATAAAACTATTTTCAACTCTTGAAACTCTTGACATAACTGAAGAAATAGCAGTCGGATTTCTTCTGTGTGGGTGCATGCTTGGCCAAATCATCTGATTGTCACAGAAGAGAAACATGTAACCATGATATAGCCAACACTACATTGCCCATGAGCCAGGATCCCACGAGACTGGTCCCAGCTCCATCGAATCCCAGGTTTGGGACCTGTGTGGGGCTTTAATGTGAGTATGTGCCAAGCCAAATGGGCTTGGATGTCTCTGTGGGAAAAGTGAGTTTGATGATTTCAGAGGCATTTCTGAAGCTAATCCAGATATACAATATTCATAACCGACTTTTATTCCAAGTATATAGCACACTTTCATTATTTGAGTTGATGCTCTTGATCCTGAAATCTCCCCTCTCCTCAGATAACAAATGAGCAGCAACAAAAGCAGCAATCCTGCGACAGCGGTATTGATTTTAATCACTGTGGTCGCTGCAACTGTTGTGCTGCTTGGCCTCCTTTTATGAGCAGCCATAAAACAACAGTGAGGAGATGGCCTGGATGCTTTCCATGTATTACAATCAGAATTTATAAATTGCCCCATTACCCACCTTTCCACTGGTTACTCTTGAAACATTAGCAATTATTTTCACATGGGGTCACACTCATAAAACCAATAATCTAGTGATTTAAAGCCCTGGTAGAGGAGCTGGGCCGCAAGCTTTCTGGGGAAAGAGGCCTTTGGCTTTTAGAAATTGATTTGAGGCTGCTGTTAGATGGGCTTTGCAAGGACAAATTGCTTCTGGGTTTTTCTAAGGAGAGAGATTGAAGGAGATAGAGAGACTGACATTGAGAAAGAGGAGAAGGAGATCATCCCAGTTCAAGTGTGGGTGTCTGGTTAAGAGGAGCAGGTAAGCCTGAGCTGCTGTGTTGTGTGCATTTAAGTTGCTTGGTGTTGCTTTCTTTTTGAATAATCTTTCAGCGCATCAAACAAGTTTCATAAATCTGCGCCTTCACTGTGTGCTGTCCTACTTACTTGCACCACTTTCTTTGTGGACCGGAGTACGTGTGCAGTTTTATACACGCACTGAGTGTCAGTGGATGAATATGGTGCTGGGAAACACTGAGGCGGGCTGTGGCTTGCCACTCTGTTTGTGCTTATGGAGATGGATGGCTGCAGGAGGTGGTGGGAGGTGAGAGAGGCCTCTGGCTGCATGGCAAAACTCCTGATGACTGCCCACCCACCAATCATCCTATTACTCCTCTCTGGGGAATGAAAGAGAATGAAAGAGCGAGGCATGGCAGTGGGAAGAGAGAAAGAAATGATTCAGGTCTCAGGGTGAAAGTGATGGAGAGAGCTCATTGAGTAGATGGTCTGTAGGAAATTGACATGGGGAAAAAAAGATGGAACAGGAAGCGTGAGAATTCACAGATGGCAAAGTAGTGCAGGTATAAATGAAGCTTAAGCAAAAGGATGGCGAGAGGCAGCAGTGGAAGAAGTATCTGGATAAGTAAATAATTAGTGGTACAGCATAATGTCTGGATACTGTACCATGTTTTAGGGTAATAGGACATCACACATTTATTGCTGTTTAAAGTAAGTGTAGGCTTTGTCTTCCACTAAATGTGTCTATTAATAACCATAATGAAAATAACAAAATTATAAGAATTATAATAATAATGGTGACCAGTCATCTCAGTATGGCTTACTCATCTTTGCATCGATGATGGGGAGTCACAAAGACACACAGGTCCACGAACTGGGACTTCTTTCCTTTTTTTTTTTAAAGGCAGTGAGCACACTACAGCATTTAGATAGCTGCTACATGGAAACCAGGGGTATCTGTAGAAACTTTATGATTTCCTTAATTATCCCTGTTGGCCTTTACAGTGGCTGTAGCTACTTCCTGGTTACACACAGGAGTGAAAGTTTTTCGCTTCCTGCAACAATGTGACCTACATCACATACACACATCACATACACAAGGTCCTTTTAAGGGAAGAGATTAGCTGGCGAGGAGTATCACATCCCCTCAGATTTCAGCTCCCCCCATCAGTTATCTACAAGTGCAGGGTATTTTGGGTAGGTAAGTGACTCAAGGAATGAAGTCAAATCAGGGATCTTCAACTAATGCTTTCAGGGGCAGTGCTATTTAATAACACCTCTGTATTATGGGCAGCATTGTAATGTTGGAACAGAATGTGTAATTATACCTTTTTCATATTCTGCAGAACAATGTAAACATTATGCATTATTATATTTGCCATTTATGTGTCTGCAAAATCCTAATCTGACATCTAATCGCAGATGTCAGTTTAAAGTGGTGCAATAGAACTTCACTAAATACTGAAGTACAGCACCAATGCCTTCAAATTGTCCTTAAAAATGCAGTAATTGTACTTAAGATAAGTACAATTAGTAAGATAAGAACTTAAGGCTTTCCATTTTTGGAGGAAGGGAAGAAAAAGAAAGACACACTTGGACAGACTTCTCTGATCCACCCGGGCGCCAGAGCAAACTCATTTACACTGAGTGACAGCACTGTGTGACAGGCAGGGCACATGGGAGACTACACACACACACACACACACACACGCACAAACTCACCACACATTTGGAGGTCATTGCTGACTAGTTATACACCACTGCCTGCTTCTTGCATTCCTCCCACGTGTTTGTATGCATGTACAGTTCACGTGTTCATATTAAAGATGTGAGTAATCTATCATCTTGTCATTAGATTAATACGAACCTTCTACATCAGGTCTTGACTTAGTGTTGTCTAAGTCAGCGTTTGGCCCGAGGGGCCCGGTGGTTGCGCTCTGAAGTTTTCTATATGGGCTCTTTTTTAAAGAGAGTGAAGCAGTCGGGTGATGCATCATGCATTTTCCTTGAACTACAGCATAACCCAAAACTGCCACTCACTCAAGCCTGAAGAGAGTCGAGTCTTTTTCTGGTCCATGAAAGACACGGGACGATCTCCTGCTGGTTGTTATTTAAAGATAACTGTTCTATTTTTGAAACTTGGGGTCTGAAACTAAGAAGAAGTCTCTCAGTTGTGGGGACTCAACGATCGCGGGACTTTCTTTTTCTTTCTTAATTTGCCTTTAAGTGTGGGGAGCGTTCACAAAACCATATACAGAAGACACACATTCTCATTAAAATACGTAATGTGCGTGCACAGATGGATGCATGAGAAATTAAGACACACACCAGGAAGCACACATAAGCAAACAGTTATATGGACGCAAAGATCTCCACAGATATACATACACACACATTCACATGCACACAGTGTGGTCCAGCCCTTGGCTCCCAAGTCTGTAATGAAGCCTCAGTGAAGGTCTACCAAGGAGGCTGGAGCAGTCAGCCAAGTCGGCCTGCGGTCTCATTCAGACAACCACTTCGCCTTCGCCAGCTACCCAAGCCTCAGTCACTGGGTGGGATGGTCAGGAGATCTAATCCAGCAAAGCAGAGGTTGGAGGTTTGAGGAGGACTGCGCTAGATGTGGTTAGTGTGGGACACCAAGTAGGGCCATCACTTATTTGGTGCCACAAAAGGGCAAAGGCGGCCTTTCCTGTTCTTTCACGCTGGTCTCCTGGCTTGCTGATGAGTGGAGCTCGCCACAAACAAGACAACTCAAAAAAAAGCCAAGAGTCCAAGACGAAAACTTTATGAATACCGTGTTTCCAGAAAAACAAACACTCCTAAATTGTTTCAAAGTGGAGCTTGGACTATTAACATACGTGAATTCCTCTCACTTTCCATTGGCACGGCACACTTCTTTGCAAATATACAAACACACACAGACTTGCTTAACCACTGCGGCTTCCTTCATACACACAATACACCCACCACAATGACCTGGCGAGGCCTACACTAAGCTGGAGCATATATTTACTCCACAGCAATTTACCCTCGGGCTTTGACAGCTCATCGTTTATGCCACTGTGGCGTTGCAGGGGCACCACTCCCTGTCTGCCTGTCCATCTGTCGCTCTGTCCATCTGCCTGTCAGAGTGGCAGACCGGCGACCGAATGATGATCCTGGATCACAGCCTGAAATGGAGTCAGAGGCGTTGTGAGGTCACAGGAAAAGCTGGCATATATTCAGGCTGCTCTCTGGCAAAAGCAGTTTCGAATGTTTTAACAAAAACGCTACGAAGCACAGCTGTCGCTAATGGTTGATTTAAGTTCATTATAAACATGCTGCTCTTTTCTTAATGGACTTTTTAGCTTACATTAGCTGTGTCACTCTGGATATTAGTGTTGATCTGTCAGTGGGTTGCTCGACTGGTGCAAAGCTTTGACCCAGACTAAATTATCTGAGTAACTATTAACTCAATTGCCATGCATTTGTTTGTACAGACATTAATGGTCCCCAGAGGAGAAAACCTACTGACTTTGGCATTTTTCTATCTTATTTTGCGTCTACAGTGAATTATCTCAATGACTATTGGGTGAATTGTAATGAAATGTGGTACAGCACTTCATTTCCCTCTGGGGAAGAATTAATTGTGACTTTTCATAGCAGCATAATAAATTAAAAGAATTAATTGGTACATTTTTTTTCACTTTGTGCAGTTATGACATCCTCATCAGCCTTTGCTGTTTTTTGAGTTAGTATGCTAAAATGCTAAAGTGAGATGATAAATATGCTGATACGCTACACCCGATATACATCAGCACGTTAGCATTGTCACTGTGACCATGTAAAACAGTCTCTAAGCAGTTAGTGCAACAGTTGCCACACAGTTTAAGGACATATCATGAAATACTCATAAAATTTTTATCGAAATAAGTCATGAAAATATAAAATTGTCTGTAATAATTCATGTTAATGAACATGCCACTTGTCATTATTAAGAGAGAATATTTCGAAACCCACACGAAGCAGTGTTTTTTTTGTTTTTTTTACTCTTTCTTTGTCATTACTTATCCTTGACTTTTGTTGTTTTCATTTTTTGGTTTGGTTTAGCCAAGAATAAAACTGCTCTGTTGGTGTTAGGCACCAAAACCACCTCATCATGTCATACCACATTATATTTTAAAATACAGTGATTCCAACTCATTTTAGTTTGTCTGTTTCCTTCTTTCAATACAAATGGGCAAGGGGGTTGGGGGGGGGAAATTAAGAGGAAGTTTTAAAAATAAAAATTAGAACAATGTTGGTTCGTGCAAATGTTTATTTTCTGTGCTTCTGGTGACTAGACACCACATTTCATTAGTAAGGTAGGCTGTTGCTGCTTGTGTCTGGTTGCTGGTAGACTTTTCTCAGCTTAAATTTGGGACTTTAAGAGAACCATAGCACAACCATAGACACAAATAACTGTGTTATCCTGTTAAATTAACACTGCCTATTAACTATAGGTGGGACTGATAACACTTTATTAGTCTATAGCTGCTACCCATTACCTTAATGATAACTTAACAGATGGCTAATGTGAGTAATTGCTAATAGTTAAGTGGCTAACGTTAACATGGATGTGCCAGCCAGGTTAACATTTATGAAAACTGTTTAATAGTTCAATTTTGTTGAATCTGCAGCTTTACTGACCTTCTTCATAAAGACTGGGCTGTCAGTCTTTAAGATGCTTCAGGAAATTTGCTATGCTACTGTTCAGCTGTTAGTGACGGGAGGGGCCTGTGCCTGCCTGTCTAGGTGCTGTGTTAAGTTGTGTGTCAGCTAGAGGAGGTGAAGAAGGCGCCTTTAGTATTAATAATGAAGCAAATGAGTATCTAATCACATAATAATTTTTAGTACCTGAGAATCTGTTTTTTTTTTCCACAACAATACAGTATGTACATGCTGTCTGCAGTAACAACAGAACCAAAAAAATAAACAAAGGTTTGCTGCATTTTCAGAATTTTGGCACCTAAAGGTTTGTTGACATTCCTGCTCTGAACTACTGCAAGTACTTTTCTTCATACTTCAAAGCTCAATGCATGAGGCCCTGTCATGCTGACTGTCACGAAGAAAAATGAGTATCATTGTAAACAAACAAATGAATTCCATTTTGTGATTGTTTTACCATTTCTTGTGAGCCCACTGAACTACTGGCAAGTATTATTTTCCAAATATGCAGTTTGATGTCTACAGTATACAGCACTTCTGACATATCAACATATCCACTTTTTTTGTTCGTAAAAAACCTTACGTGCTTTGAATTTTCCACAAGCATAATGTAATATTTACATTTTTCAGAATATTTCACAAAAATGTGACCTTTTGGTTTTACAGAGAGACACGTGACCCTAAAAGCTCATACCCAAAATGTCTGACTTCAAAAGCTTGAATAATATGATGTTGTCAACGAGTTTGTAACATTTCCTTGTCTTATTCCTTCTTCTTTCGTGAGTCGCAGTTTTAAATTCATCATCTGTACCACTACATTGTAGGTTGATGTAACAACAGCATTGAACATGCCTGAATGTCTTATTGAAGTAATTAGGCTGCCTTAACCTTTAATCTCACTAAATTCCTCCACCTCACTAGATGAAACGCCCCTGGCCTCGCTCAAAATTGTCAATTACGCCTGTCAGATGGAGAATGGTAACCAAGCCAATTTCCTCTCTCCCTCTCTTTCTTCTCCTGAATTACTTTGTCTTTCTTTTCACTCTGATGTTGTTCTGCCCTCTTTTCATTCTCTCGCTGCTAGAGCCGAAACGGCATAGAAGGCTGCTGCTTTTGTGTGACTATAATTGCACATTTCATAATGACACTAAGCAGACATAGACACAGATAAAGAGAGACGGATAAGAGGGAGAGCTGCAGAGCAGGAGCTTGTGTCCCCAGAGTACCCTGTGTTTCCAGCTTAATTGATGACAACCACAAGTGAAGTTTGGAACCTCTGAGCTCCTTTCTGTCAACATTTCAAGGAAGTGAGAGAGCACGGACTCCATTGTATCGGAATGATGTTAAAGTAGAAGCTATGTTTTGTCCCAATCCCTGCAGTTGTGGGGCTGGAATGTTTTCCGCATAGCAATCTGCAAAAAGCTAATTTAAAGATGCCCGTTTCACATAGTAAACAAGGCATTTACAGCCTGTGTGGTAGCATTCAACAAGTTGATCCCAGTGCCAGCTACAGTGCTTAAGATTTAAAGGCGGCACATTACGACGGTATAATCACACAACAGGTACCCAGTCTTTCATATGGTCAGAAGTGGAGGGTAAAGTGCATAGCGACAGCAAGTGCTCCCAGCTATGAATTAAAAAGGGAGGGGAAAAATGAGTCCTCTTTGACTGCATGTTGCTTCTCTCTGTCTCTCTCTCTCTCTCTCTCTGGGGTCTGGCAAGCCAAGCCCGATGTTAAGTGGCTTCTTGAGTTTATCCAGTGAGGTCAGAGGGAAAATAAAAACATCACGCGAGAGCTACAATTACAGCCCTCGAACATGACAAGCGTCTGTTTTTGTGCTTTTGACTAAGGGCCCACTTTTAATGGTTGGTTCTGACTGCAAGATAAACAAACAGTCAAAGGGTTAGCACAACCCCCGTCTACAGGCGCTAGCCAACCCCAGCCAGTGAGAGAGCCAGAGAAGCTAAACTCTGCCGCAGCGCTAGGCAGCAACAGCAGAAGCAGCAGTGGTTTTGGCGGCAGGGTAAATTACAGCATGGAGCAAAGCTGTGGTTTGTATACAGCATACTAACACACTCACTCGCTTTTCCTTTCACTCTTTCGCTGTCTCACACACGCTCAGAGCCGCTCTGCTCCTCAGTCCCCTCTGAGTCTTTTACACAACCTTTCAGATTAGACGCACGCGCACACACGCATGCAGTCACTTGGGTGGGCTCTTCCCACAGGTGTCTCCAAAGCAAGGCCGGCAATCAACATCGCCTCTGGCAAGACATCCAGCCTACAACCCTACTGATCTCATCAAGAGACCAGTAATCTCCTAAATTAGTGGTTCCAAATCCAGTGGGAACCTCTAAGCTAATGGGATCTCATTATACGGAGAATAAAAAGAATCCCATCAGGTGACATTTACATGTTGCATCATTCTGTATTCTCATCCAGGCAGGCCCAAGGGACTAATCAGAGATCAGTTCAGCTAGGTTTCCTCTTAGACTGACACCCCATTTGGAACAATGAGATAAACTATGGCAAATGTTGATTGCAGGGTTACAGCAGTGTCATTACACTTCAAGTTCTAGGTGATCACATTGTGAATAACAGACTGGGGCACTCTGTGCTCACCCAGGCCAGCTCTGTTTATTAGTGGAGGTGGTTAATGTGCACATTATGCTAATATAATCTTCTGTGGGTTTTACAATAACAAACTGATTAATTTCATTCCACAAAATGTTCTCTTAGGACATGTTCTAGCATGTTTAAACCATTGCTTTTCTTGAATAGGATCAAACATGCCAACAAACATTGATGGTGATCTGCTTGAGAAGCTATGCTGCTTCAGCTTGCTGTAGGCACCAGGATGGAAGGCGGCTGGAAGGAAGCTTGTAAAAGTGTGAAAAACAGAGCTAGGCTAAGAAAAAACCCTGGTTGCTTGTCAAGAGCTTCAGCCACTGTTGCATTTACCGTGTTATTATAATTGCATTACCTTAATCATAATGCACGATACAGCATGTCTCCATTCACATACTTGGTTTAGTACATGTAGTACATTATACATACTATTGGAAGTGAATAAATTTTGACAGGGTCAAATTAAACATTTACTGGTAGTGTTTACAACGTTGGACTTGGAGACAAGATGGCGATCACTAAAGGTAGCAAGTATCTAGTGTTCCACAGTCAACGTTTAGACCATTTTTAATACACCATTCAGGTACTCTTAGTGCATGTTATGTTGCTGTTCTAGATGGCATGAATATACTCAGAGTAGCTTGTGTAAGTTTGAAAGTGTATAGTCTGAGACACAGCAATAGACCGTGTAGTACATCATTTATCTCTCATATCAGACTGAGGGCAGACTGGATGTGATGGGCTTAAATGTACCCTTCATGTATAGGGTGGTAATAGGTGAAAGTATGTCTGATGCTAGCTGGTTAGCATGCTAACAAGTCAATATCTCTTCAGTACAATACCCGCCTGAGAACTGAGGAAAAATCTTTCAGTTTAACTTTTTTTGGTCCACTACAGAGGACACAATGAATAGGCTCTGTGTCAGGAGGACACATTACTAAGACAAAGTTGGAGCTCTTACATCTTTACATTTTGTTGATCATTTTTCCTAATTTTTGAAAAATTTAAACTGTTTATTAAAATAATAAAAATCATAGGTGAAGTTCAATTTGATCTAACAAAACAGAACAAAACTAAAAAGATCATTTTAACGTTGCTCCGATCTTTTCGACAGTAGCTAGAATTATCTTTGAACTACAAAATCATTCTTCACTGCATTCAAAAGTGATACAAAGTAGTGTTATTTTACAAATGTGGTGGTGGGTTCTGTTGCAGACTAAGGCTGAAGACATTAGCTATCATCCAACTTGATCCTATTGAGAGAACTCAGTCTTCCCTTTGCCTGTTGACGGTGACATTAGATCACAGACAGAACTACACAGAGTGGTATTTCTCTCTCATGCCACTGGTAACTGAGTCATTTTGTTGTGTAGGTAAGGTTAAGTCACAATACAGCTGAAAAATTCTGAAAATTAGAAACCTGCTGAGAGCATCGATCATGTCTCACACCCTGTACTCCATAATCCACAACGTGTGTCCCTTTAACGGTAACATTACATTATTACAACCTTACATTGTTGAGTAGCAGTGCAATGCCCGACTTGACGAACGTACAAAGAATTAACTTAGAAGTATGCCTGGTGGAAGTGAAAATGGCTAACCCACGGTGTACTGAGGAAACGCTGAAGTTTGAGCTTCTCCTCCCCTGTGCCTCATTGACTTTGAATGTGTAAACAAACTCGTCTTTGAACACGCTTTCTCAGTCTCTGCTGTGTTCACACCTGCCGCTGAGTTCCTGTAACAGATGCATCCATACTTTAGGGTCACTGTGCACACTCCTGCACAGTGTCGTTAGCATACAGCTACATGTGCACAGGCATGCTGTATATTCACACACACACACACAAAGTCACCGCAATTAACCGTGTGTTATTGTGTACATGTGCACACAGCAAAAACACAGATACACACAAGTACGCACTGGCAGAAACACACCCATACACCCACACACCTGCTGCTTATCCTCCTCCACAGCCCCTTGTGTTAATGGATGGGAGTCTAATTACTACTCGCACACTAGGACTACTTTCTCCACACTTGTCTCCCAGGACATGTGTGCATGTTGGTGTGTGTATGTGTGTACGAGTGTGTCTGAGAGAGCGGTGGGGTTAGCTGCTGTCAGCACGGAGCTCTCACACACACTGCTCATTAGCAGACTTTCTCTCTTCTTCTCATTTCACACAGAAACACTCTAGACTTCATACAAAACCCTGTTAAATATGGCGCATGGTGCTCAGCTGAGCATCAAAACACGTAGTAGCAGCTTGGCTTTGCGTACACATTTTTATTTTAAGATGCAGTTTATTTCCTCTCTCCCCTTCTGC
>VVHJ01001714.1:0-15932 GCA_015107715.1 Tylochromis polylepis
CAAGGTGGGGGGGTAGAAACGTGAGGGATGGGTGAGAGTGGAACACCCAGATCCTTTAGGAAACAAGAGAAGAGTTCACACTTGTCTCCTCCTTAATCGCCTGCTCGGTTCATTCACAGCCGTGTTCACTCGACGGTGTTATAAGCTGCTCGGTCCATTCATATCAGCGCGATTAAAAGTCATGAATCAGTGACAATATAAGCTAATAAGATAATAAAGGTAATAAGCTAGTTAATCGGAATGGGGGGGGAAATCAGTCAAAAATAACCTTTTCTCTGCGTGATGATAATATCGGTAGTATATCGTTTATCTGAATGTACTGCTGCTTTGAAAACACACTTTTAAAAGGTCACCTTCCACTGGAAAGGGTTTTATCGTCATTTTAAACCGATGAAACGGCTGTTTTGGTATTTGGATGCTGTGAATAACAGTAACACAGATTTGAATTTCCCATCGCACACATTAGATATGTTAAATGTCTGTCAGGAAGTGGATGGTCTGCCAGGAAACGTGGGATGACGCCGTGACGCCGTAATAAACGAGTTCTCATTCATACAGCCGGCCTTGGCTTGACAGGACCGGTGAGGTATTGGTTTCCCCTGGTGCAGCGTACGTTTTCGTGACCTGAAAAAGTACCAAGTGCGCGTCACCGATCTGACTTTGCTACTCTCTCGCTTTCCTCCAAATAGAGCTGCCACACGACAGATGTCTCACTCTGTACTTTTTTCCTGGGATCAACACGATCGCATTAATGGGCTAACATGAAGGACTATATGGGATTAAACCAAGGTGGTCCTGCTACACTGAGATTTTGGAAACTATAAATTCGTTTCCTCTTTCATCAGATGAAACTGAAAACAGTCTTAACAGTGATGTCCAAGCATCAAAGTGTACACACAATACTTTTATATATATATATATATATATACTCTTATCATTATTAAACTGATTATTCAGACATAGACTATATGTACATATGTCAGCCACAACTTCACATACATACATATGATACCAGGGATGTTAAAATCATGGCCCCTGGGCCTTATGTTTGACACTCATGTAATATGTGATTCCCTTGTGCCCTGCTGCTCTGACCAGTTGGGGCATGGACACAGGGTGTGGAGTCTTTGTGGATCAGGCTTATCCCAGCACTTCTTATGGATGCTTAATTGGGATTGTGTCCTGAGAGTCCAGGATCCCTCAGTGGTCATTGTTGTATTCCTTAAGCCTTTCCTGGGCAGTTTTGGGGTGATGTGGAAGCAAAGCCAAGGTAGAAGGTTGGCTAAGACTGGGGGGAAATATGTGTAATTTGGGGGTCTTGCTACCTTCCTCATATCCCTGTTTCATAAGATCACTCTAAATAAATCTGGGTTTTTTTGTTTGTTTGTTTGTTTTATTTAAAAAGGCAGAAAGATGTGTTAAATATAAAAGTCTAATTAGTCTAACACCAAAATTCCCCACAATTTAAGATTAAAAAAAAAGATCTCAGTAATTCGTTATCGCCGACATCGACGATCTTCGGCTCTCACCTACATAGTGTAATTCGAGACTTTTGCACGAGACTTTACGTAAGGGGGGAAGGCTGCACGTGCGAGGGAGAAACGTGTTGACCTATATATTATATAACTGGACAGTCACGTGGCGCTTGGCTCGTTAACCCATTTAAAGCCCGTCGGCAGGGAAAGTAGTGTTCCCGTGCATTTTAGCCACCCGGAAACATCGCAAGTGGACAGGAAACGCCTCGAGATATCCGCGAAAACACACATTATACACGTTTAAGCAGGGATGCTGATGGTTATATCATAGTAAAGTGGAAAGCTATCAAAAATAGCCCAGTTTGTTATGAGAGGTTATGTTGGGTGTTGCTACAAGCAGGCAGGTGTGTTTTTCAGTTGTTTATTTGTATTGTACTCACTCCTGTCACACATGGAAACCAATATGAGGCCCTGGGCGTGTATGTTTTCGGGCGCAGTGACTCCAGGTTTAACATAGGTTATTTGTGCCTTTTGGCTCTTGGCTTGCTATCCTGCTTGTGACCCCCCCATGTCTCAGTACACGCTGCTCCCAGCTCTTCAGAAGGGAGCATTTTTATAATCATAAAGAGAAAAAAAACATCTTTCTCACCATGGTGCCATGTTCCACCAGTAATGTGGTGTGAATTTAACCCTCACATAGCAGTAAAGGAACCTTATCAGGCCAAATACAAATGCAGAAACACTGCTTCGGTAAGGGCTCTTTAACCTCTAATTGAGGATGTGATTTCCAAGGTTATGCCATCTTACTTGGTTAAATAATCAGCAAATTAAAGGAGGTGTAAATTAAAATATGAACGTCTTAAACTTCAAATTCTATTTATTAAGAAAAAAGTATGGATGCATGATAATAACTGGGTTGTGACATGGCGATATCATCCCTGCATCAGGTGCACTTATGAGAACTTAAATAACCTAGTTTTTGTGAGGTCTCTGCAGTAACCTGATTTCTTCATGGACACTAGGAACCCGGTTTCTTAATCGGGGTAAGGGATTATAGAATAACCCGGTTAACACAACTATGTTTTTGCAAGGAGGAAAAAAAAAGGTGAATTCTTGGCTTAGCTTGTTCTTGGACTGGCTTGTGTTCAGGAGTCATAGTGAAAGCAGTGTGATGGGATGGCAGGAGAGCTCTGCATCACTGGTTGTAAAACATAAAATGTACAATGAAGCAAATACAAATGTTTTTTTTAATTTCCCATACAGTTAAGTAAGTGATAATGATTATGTTTTAAGCTGTTCATGAATAATATAGGACATTAACTGCAAAATAATCTAGACTAGATTTAGAAAGATCACTTTAAGGTGGCAAATATCTAATTATCCAAACACATGGCAGCAACTCCACACATTTAGGCACGTAGACACGGTCACAACAACCTGCTGAAGTTTAAAGTGAGTATCAGAACGGGGAAAAGGGGGATTATGAACGTGGCATGGTTGTTGGTGCCAGACGTCTGAATATTTCAGAAACTGCTGATCTGCTGGGATTCTTTCCCACACAGCCATCTCTAAGGTTTACAGAGAATGGTCTGAAAGAGAATATCTGGTGAGCAGCATTTCTCATGGTGAAAATGTCTTGTTGATGCCAGAGGTCAGAGGAGAATGGCTAGACTGCTTCAAGCTGATAGGAAGGCAACAATAACTCAACCACTCATTACAACCAAGATGTGCAGAAGAGCATATTTGAATCCATAGCACATCAAACCTTAAAGCAGATGGACTTCAGCAGAAGACCACACTGGGTGCCACTCTTTCACCAAGATTGGACGATTGGAAAAACATTGCCTGGTCTGATGCATCTCAATTTCTGTTGCCAGATTCAGAGGGTAGGGCCAGGATTTGGTATGAACACCATGAAAGGATATATCCATCCTGCCTTTTATCAGTGGCTGTGGGGGATACTTTCCTTGGCAAACTTTGGGTCCCTTGGAACCAACTGAGCATCATGTAACATGTCAGCAGCTTAGAACATCTCAAAGTGGTTTCTTGAAGATAAAAGTGAGTTTACTATACTCTGAGGGCCTTCAGAGTCACCAGAGCTAAATCCAATATAGCACTTTTGAATATGGTGGAACAGGGTGCACAGTGAGTGTATATAGTAGCTATAAGTCAAAACCCATTCATAAGATTCTGATAAGCAGTAAAGCCGCAACAAGAGCTCCCTCTAGTGGCGGCATTAATCACAGTGGGAAGAGAATGGATTAAAACTGTTTGTGCCTCTATATATTATAAGAGTTTGACAGAAGTGTCTTTTTGAAGTTCAGGTTTTTAAAGTTCTGATTACCCATTGTCCAGTGACATGCTCAGTGACAGGGAAGTGCTGTAACTTAGAATGATGGCCCAGGTCAGTGCTGCAGAAGTGCTCGACACATTATAGTCCTCGCAGTCATGGACAGAAGCACACCTTATGTGCTTCAAGAGTCATTTTGTAGCCTTCCCCACAGGCAGCACACTGGAAGCCCTGCACTCTTAGTCTTAGGTGTTTAAATAAACACTAATAAACCATTCTGCCAATGTGTGAGCAGACTTTAGTCTGAGTAGAGTGCAAGCGTTAATTTATCATCCAGTAAGAGTCCCCCCCCCCCCAACACTGAAGAAATCTTAAGACATGAAGTGCTTAATTTTATTATTTTAAGCATTTTATCAACATAAAAACTCAGTGATGTGAATGAATATATTAATGAGCATTTCCTCTTCAGCTCCACACAGTTGCCTTCAAGTGTCTACAACAATATGTACACATCATTACACAAAATATCGCATGACACAGTATCGGCCTGTGGAGAGTGGTTTGAGAACCTTAATTTGCTTCATCGAGGGGAAAATTTCATAGTATTTGCCAAATCACTCTGAAGCTTTCTTAGTTAATGTTTAATATATTTCTTGAAACATTAGGCAACAATGACATGCCTGACACCAAGGCTGAGTCGTTTAGGCTGGTTTGGTCCATCAGAAGTAAATTGTCTGTCTTAATGAACGATAAAAGTGAAACATTTCCTGAACTGGAACTCGTGAGAAAGTCACAATAATTCTATTCCCTTTAGATAAAGTGACACAGTAATGGATTTCAAGTCATTATGTATATATAAGAATTGCATGGATACCAATACAAGATTTAGCCTCAGTTTTCATCCACTTTTCATGAAGAAGAAAAAAAAATTCTATTACAAAACAGACAAAGAGTTAAGACACTGAACACCGAACACCAGAAAGTATCTACTTAACAAAAACAGCATTTTTAATCACTCGTGGAGTCGCACACACTCTCACAGACTAGCTTACCATGAACAACCTCTACTGTTTGGTTGTGAAACAGGAAGCTCTGAATACACCACTGATACCCAGGTTGTGTCAGAGCATTCCAGTGATTAGACATAACCTTGAATGTGCAGCAGTAGCCATCAGCAAACAACCCACCTCTAATGTATGGGTCCTGCTCCTGACCTGCTGTAACCAGGTCTTAGCCCCATAGATGTCAATTATAAAAACAGTTGACAGGGTTGTCTGTGTGATATGATGCAGACTGTTTGGCTTGTGTTTCAAGGCCACCGTTAAAGGGGCATCACTGATTTTAATAGGGAGTATTAGCCTCCCTGTATGGACAGGAGTATCGTGTCTGGTGTTTTTCTGGAGGGAGAAATCTGAAAACTTTACCCTGATGATGTCACAGTGATGTCACCAGACTATGAATTATGAAGAGAGAACTTTACAAACAGGCGGTACAGAGTTTGGAAGACACAAGCTTTTGGAGATAGAAAACACCATATCATAAGTTGCATCATAGAATATGTCAGCTTTAGAGTATATCCTGACATCAAGTTTAATACCCCATTGCATTTGAGGTCAAACAACATTTTTTAAAAAAAAAATCATTTTTTCAGTATACTGAATATTCTCAATAAATCCAATTCATCAGCATTTTAATGAAAAACATGAAAATAATAAATAACAGAAAAACATCCATGCATCTGCCCTCAAAATCCTTCATTAGTCATCAAATCTGTCATCACATTTTCAGCAGGACTAGCTTGATGAGTCAAGGTTATGGAGGGAGAAAAATATAAAGGTATTCTAATGAAATCAATCAGTTGTAGATGTACTGTCTCCATCATCCTTCAGAAATAAGGAACACTTTCAGTTTCATATAGGATTCATTCCTGTGATGGCTACGGCTGAACTGCGTTACCACAGTCCTCAGTAGATTTCCCTTCCCTGTGGGTGGACCTATAAACATCAATCCCCCGCACACTCATTTTCTCACATGTATACAAATAGAAATGGCAATTTATTCCATAATCGAGTTTAGCTCTCCTGGAACTCTTTTTTTCCCCCTTCTTTGCAGGTAGTTTTAAGTGCAGCAAGCGACAGCTACATGTGAATTTGTGACAATCAGAATTCTTTGGTAAGCATTTTTTAGCACTGTGCCTTGTCCCAACTCTGAGCACACATGAAGCTTAAGTGTTTTGTTGAGAAAGTGAGAAAGACTGCCTCAGATCTGCTGTTTATGGTAAAAGGTTTCCTTTTCTAGACATTAAACACATTCAAAATTTTTTTTAAAAAATGCAGGAACTTAAATACACAAAGATCCACTGTGTTAATCTACAACTTTTGTCTTTACTTGTCAAACAAAGACACACTGTTCATTGCGTTTTCCTTGACACATATTTTATGAGTCTCCTGTTTTATGATCTAACCTATAAGACACCTGCTTTTCTATAGTCCTGTTGTTTCTTACTGCTTTATCGCCCCAGCCATATCACTCTGTAGACACATCGGACTGACACATCAGTGCTTTCTCTTACTCCTTTTCACTTTCAGTCAAAACAGTTAGATTATAATGAATGCCTTCTTATTGGTCTCACCTCTATATATCTGGTTAAATATTTATCAGCTCTATGAAAAGGCACTTTGCATGTTTTGTCAACCTAAGAAGAAAAGAAGCAACTGGCCTGTGCACTGATCAGAATTTCAAAAAATTAGGGGTAATAACAAATACTTTAGCACTAAACCGACCAAAACTCAGATCAGAAGGGGCATGCTCAGCAGTTTGTTTGGCAATGCAAATTGGGCAACACGCCGCAGAAACGGATGTCTAGCACAGGGTAAACTGCATTTCATTGTTTCCTGGCAACAAGCTGTTCTTATGTGAGAAAAGCAACTGTGCTGAGACGATGCTGCAGCCCGGGTTTCCCCCGCTGAGCTGCCATAAAGTCACGCTGTTTCACTAGCACGAGGGTTAAAGGATGGTTCCAGCATGATTCAAGTTTTTTGCTCATTTGTTTTAGATTTTCTCTCCTTTTGATACTGCTGATTTTGAAACAGGATAACACAGCTAAAGGCTAATAGCTAGGTTGTGAATGCAAAGTCACTTTTTATATAGAGAGAATTATTTTGTTACACTTTAAGTGTAAAGAATGCTCTAAAGTGGTGTTGTATGCTAACATCAGAGTGGCAGTGCTAAAATGTTCAACATGTTCACCACACTGGTTTAGTGTATTAGCATGTTAACCTTTGCTAATTAGCATAATAAGAAAGCAAAGCTGAGAATGTGAGAATGGTGCAGCTATCGCTAACTTTAGAGGTCTCTGTCGCATAAATTTTGACCTGATGATGATACTAGACGAATGTTACACCTGTCCCATCGTTGCTGGACCAACTATACCTTGAGCCAGCACCACCGTTTAGCTAGCATTACCAAAACATACTGTCAAGCCTAACCTTCAAGTATCCAAACATAGCTTTTAAGCGGTTTTACAGTTTTGATACCAACTGACCTTTAATTGGGATCCATTATGACTCTGCGAACTAGTATTTTAGTTCCACAAAGACTTCTTTGTTTTGACCACTGGACAGTTGGCTGTTATATTCTTCAGTTGGGGTTAACTCTTAATTACACTTTGAAAAGTCAGCAAAAAACACTGGAAATCATGCTGGAACTTTAGTTTGTATTGGCTACAATAAGTGAGGGGTTCCTGATCTTACCAATCTTCCAGAGTTTGACTACAGTGTATAGAGCTCATTTTCAATATCAGAAATTCAGTTTGCATCTGACTTAATTTAGCCACCAGTGTGAAAACTATTAATGTTAAAAAGTTTGAGCAGTCATTTGAATTCAAGCCTTGTTCTCAGTGTTAAAAAAAAAATCTCCAGAAGCAGTATGCCGCTGAACATGCAGATATGCTGATTTAGTGTCCTAGTTAGTGAGCTGGCCTGAGAGCTATGGCTAAAGACGGCATGTGTATACAATATCAACAACCGAGGTAATGCGGTAACACTCTTTAATTTCCGAGTTCTTGGCTTTCTTGCCGCGGCTGAGCAGACCTAAATAACTTATGATGAGGGTTATTTTAGACTGAGAGGCTGACAGTGCAGCCTTCAGCACCAGCGGGGCTCCAGGGCCCGACCCTGTGTCCGTAAACGTCTATTTTTCTCCACCACGCCGTCCACCCGTTTGAATGCGTCAAGCCTTCCCTGCCTTCATGTATGTGGGGATGGTCCCTCGCTGAGTCAGGCCCTCAAAGCGTTTGTAGGTGTAGTTGAGAAACACCCAGTCCTTTGATTTGAAGTCTGGCTCCGTTGCGTTAGCTGTTTCACAAAGACAAACAACAAAAGCAATTTACCACCTGGGGGCGCCACAGACTATGTAACGATAACCCCCATCATATATTTTAAGACATTACAATATTAAATACAACTTATTATGCTTGCTCCCAGCTATATATTTTTATTTGTTAATCTATTAGAATAGCTTTGTGTGACATCAGTGACTAACCATGATTAACCGTGTTAATCTGAAGTCCACTCTTCCAACTTCTTAGTAGTATGTGGGTGGTAAAACACAAGACAATAAAACTCTGGACCGTCTGTGTATAAACACCAGGGATGCATAGAAAGCCTCTGCCCTGTCCCCACTAGGTAGATCAGACCACAAGCTGGTCCTGTTAACACCTCAGTGTGTCCCTGCAGTTCAAAGACTCCTTGTTATCACCAAGTCTGTGGGGAGGTGGAGTCGACAAGCTGCCGAGGTGAGGCCCTGCATGACTGCTTTGACGCTACAGACAGACACGTGCTCTGGGATCCACATGGGGATGACATCAGCAGCAACACAGACTATATACATTTCTGATTCCATCATCCCAACCAGGACTGTGCGACGTTTTCCTAACGAGCAGGATCAACAAACTTAGCCAAGCCAGCACCATCATCGGCCAGAATCTGGAGGCATTTAAGTCAGTGAGGAGCACTGAACAAACTGCTCTCCACCATGGACAATCCATCACGCTCGCTCCGTGTGATAGGATCAATAAAGTAAATTTAGGTTTATGAGATGTATAAATTACTGCATTCTGTTTTTATTTTTTTGTTTCAGACAGTATCTCAACTTTTTTGGAGCTTGGGTTGTGTATGACAGGAAATACAGAAAGGTGTAACAGCTCTACGCTAAGAATAATCAGTGAAGACAGATATAACAATTGTTTCTTAGAACTTACAGACATGATGAAATGTTAAATTGAGTTTTTCTCAGCACTATAACTTCTATAATGACTCGTCTGTGGTTTGTCATGCTCTGTCTGAATCTGACGCAAGGCTACTTAGTGTTCCTAATCAGGATTTTCCTGCAGTGGAGACAGAAAAGATTTCGGAAAACAAACCTGGCTGAAGAATGTCCGATTCAGGGAAGTCATCAAAGTTAGAGGTGTCGTCAATACTTTTGATTTCTATGGAGATGGCGGCTGGCCGCTCCCTGTGGAGAATCATTAATAGAAATAAGAAGTGTTATGTTTTTCACTTTCCTGAGGGGACTGCATTCATAAGCAGCAGATATACTTTTTTTGTACCTGATATGCTCCCAGTCCACTGACTCAAAGAACTGGTGGCTCTTGATCTCGTCCACGCTCACAGCTCCAATCCTGTTCTCTGCATCTGTGCAAAACCTAAAACACAGCAGAGGTTTTCTGGCATAACGTCACCTGCTTCCAAGTTGCACAGAGAAGAGATCTGAAGACGTTACATCCAGTAGTACTTGTAGGATAGGGAACAATTTTATTGCTTAACCCACACACTTTGGTTTATAGCTTCCATCAGAGTCATTATCACAAGATGGAAACAAATATGTCAAGCAAAGTTGTTCTTTATACTGCAAGTTTGTTGAAGCTTCTTTCTGAACATCTAAAACACACAGGCAGGAAATTGACAAAAAAAGTGTCTAAGCTTCAATGACAGAATTAACTCATTTGTTAGCTTCTAATTATCATCACAGTTGGCCAGATCAACTACAGTGAAATGAAGGGAAAGAAATGCTTATTTGGTAAGCTGGAGTTTCTCCTTTGAGAATAAAGGATCAATCTAGCCAAACATACAGCATATACCTTAATATTAAGTCTTTGGCTCTCTCTGAGATGGGAACTTCAGGTGGGAAGACAAGCGTTTCCTTCCAGTTCATAACCTTCCTGTACGTCTCCTGCGGTGTCTCTGAGCAGAAGGGCGGATAACCTGAAAAGAACCAACAAGTATATTATAACACCTGCGCAGAGCAGTTCTAACTGAGGAAGTTGATATTACTGACTCTTCTGACAGGGTAATCAGGCCTAGTTAATGACTGTCTGGCAAGAACTTCTGGGTACTTTAGTTTTTCTTTCGTTTCTATCCATTTAAAAGCTGCAAAGCATTAAAGAGTCTTTGAAATATTAACCCAACAGTGGCCACCTTTCACAGCAGGAACTTCTTCAAGGAACCAGAAGAGAATTACTACATTTCCATCACAAGGACCTGGATCTAAATAAAGTTCCAGGGAATTTTTTTTTTTTTTCCACAAAAAGTCCCTGCTCAGGTTTCAGTACTTTCTCTAAGTTTAGGAACTCGGGCGTGAGGCTTGCAGCACTGAACACAACTAGAAGCAGCCTATTACTGCATGCATTTCAGCCACTCCTGCCCAAGAAGTTCCAGATACTGCATTTTTGCCATTGACAGCAGATGTTTTTAACAAATACTTTTCGGTATTTATAATAAAAATTTACATAAATGCTCATAAAATTGTATTTGTGTAAATGCAGTTCCTCAAATTGCTCTATATTCTGTGCCCTCTGTGTGTGTCATGCTTACCAATGAGCATCTCGTACATAATGACACCCAGAGACCACCAGTCGCACAGTTTGTTGTACCCTGTCTGCATGAACACTTCAGGAGCGATGTAATCTGGCGTTCCCACAGTGGAATAAGCCTGAAAGTCACACCAGATGAGAGGTGAAGGTTTTAGCTTGAAACATAGAAACAATACATCAAGTTTACTGTAACCAGGGAGACACTTTCTTTACTATTCTGCTGTCTGTAGTAGATGTACTCTTTTCTTTGAAAGCTTCTCATTTACAGTCATGTGGAAAAAAAAGTTTTCACAGGACTCTGTGCAAGTACACCCCCGTGATTCAACAGACAACTTCGTTGCAATAAGTTGAAGTACTCATTTTCAGTATGACTTCATCAGTCTCTCACATTGTTGTAGGGGAATTTTGTCTGACTCTTCTTTATAACATTGCTTCACTTCATTGAGGACTGCATTTATGTGCAGCTCTCTTAAGGTCCCATCACAGCATTTCAATCAGGTTGAGGTGTGGACTTTGACTGAGCCACTGGTGGTTTTCACCATCCTGAAGGCAAGCAAACTGCCAAAACTTCTGCTTTCATAGAATTGTTTTATTTTTTTTTTTTTAATTTGGTCAATAATAAGATTTTTGAAAAGTTATTAAGTTACTCCTGAATTGAAGTCACTGGGAAAATTGACTAATTATGATGGTGACAGAAGTATCTTCCTCTCTCCTATAATTGCCAAAACTATACCAGCTGTCTCCGGTTCTTCTTCCAGGTCTCCGCTTTCCTCTTGGAGTTCATATTTTGAAAGGCTGAAAAATGAAGAAAAACAAACATTTAAAAAAAAAATTACATGAAAAGTTTTGTCTCTTAAACAGTTTTGCCAGAATTATTATTATTTTATTTTTTTGCTCTGCTGCTTTTATTTCCTGAGGATGTTATGTTCGTGACTCACAGAAATCACTGGGCGGGTTGTGCGTCAGGTTCCTGTAAAATTCTGTGCGATGAGCTTTCTTCAGCCCAGTACACAGGCCAAAATCTGACAGTTTCACATGTCCCTGTGAGCAAATGAACATTTGATTAAGGAATCTGCATCTTACAGATTATGATATCAGAAATCTGGAAACTTCTCTGTGAATCTGCATGTGCTTTTGTGTTTCTGTTCTCACTCTGGAGTCCAGCAGCAGGTTGTCCGGTTTGATGTCTCTGTGGATGAAGCCCAGCTGGTGGATGGAGTCGATGGCCAGTACAGTCTCTGCGATGTAGAACTGAGTGGCCTCTTCAGACAGAGTGTCCTTCTTCATCAGCAGCGTCATCATGTCGCCTGGCAAAAAGATCAGAGGTCAGACCTTTTAGAAATGGCATCCACCAATTTCTCTCTCAGCATAACTAATATCTGAGATCCTAACATCAGGTGACCTGAGATGGCACCTGTGGTTTGTGGATTTTGTTAGTACTAACCTCCAGGCAGGAACTCCATAATGAGGTAGAGGTTTCTCTTGTCCTGGAAGCTGTAGAACATCTTGACCACCCAGGCACCATCCGCCTCCACCAGAATATCCCTCTCTGCCCGGATGTGAGCGACCTACAGGGAGAGCGCAGATACAGGATCCTGAATGCAGCAGAACAAGTATGCCTTATTATCCTGGAGAACTGTGACGCAGGCAAACACATTACCTGTTCTTTCTCCAGCATGTCTGCTTTCCTCAAAATCTTCATGGCATAAATGTGGCCTGTGTCTTTCTTCTGTACCAAACGCACCTGAAGGACACAGCACCAGTCATAATCACAAGGAATACCCTTTGGTTACAGTCCCACACTAGTGGAGGTCTGGGTTTTTTTGTTCTTTTTTCCTTTTGGGGGGGGGGTAAATGTACCTCTCCAAAAGCGCCTCGTCCAATGACCTTTAGGGACTCGAAGTCATCCAAACCGAGTCGCGTCCTCTTTAGTCTTAAAAACTCTGTCTCCTTCCGGGCGTGCTGGGAGCGCCGCATTACTTTCTGTAAAGACAACAAAACACAGATTTGTGAATAAGTCTAAGAACGAAAAGAGAAACGTAGGAAGGTTTTCTGCCATTATGTAACTAAAGTACAAAGCACACTGTACCTCCTCATCTGGTAAACCCTCTTCTTCCATGGCCTTCTCCAGTTTCTTCTGCCTATGAATAAAAACAATAGATTCCTTTAAAAAAAACAAAACAAAAAAAACCCCACATATAAATAATGCAAATAAAAACACACGAGCTTCCTCACGATACACAAATTAGAGTGGAGGAAAAAACAAACAAAACAGGGAGAGATTCGATGACATCAGATGAGTCAAATCTTGTAAATGAATCCCCCTCACAGTTTATGCAGGGGTGTAAACAGGGACCCAGCCCTCTTTTACAGGAGCCACTGAACTGTGATGCCTGGACAAAAGATCGGCTCTCCGGTAACGTGAGAACAGAAGTGGTCAGATTCCCTGTGCTCTGTTCACACCTAGGATGAAACATCTTTGCATTGTTAGCTTTTCCAGCGGTTAGTTGAAGGGACACTTGATCCGTGCATAAGCTAACCATTTAAAGGTATGATGCTCAGGTAGTAAAGGAATAAAAAGACTTTGTTTCTTGCAGAAGATGCAGTGAAAGTTGGGAAGAAAATGCATCTCATGGCCACTTGGGCCGTTTTACCTCATCTCCCGCTCTTCGTGTTGAGTGAGCAGAGTGCTGTAGAAATTTTCCAGTGTCAGCTTGGCCACTGTCACCCTCTCTCGGGTGTGGTTGCTCATGGGAAGGGCAGCTGCAGTCCCTCCCGTCATGGCCATACTATCCTGCAAGACAACAGAAACAATAAAAGAACAAAGATCAGATTGTGTACACTGGTCCGCTGATGTGCAGGAAGTATCTGTACTATGCACTCCACGCTAATGTCGACTCTAATGTTGCCAAAGATATGGACAGACATGTGCAACCTCCATAATCAGAGTGCCGCAAAAGTTTTCTCCCTGCTGCCAGGTAGGAGCTCGACTGACAGCAGGTAACCTCAGGGGAGGTTTAAAATATCATCAGGAGACAGGCCACACCCAGAATTTCTGGGTGTGGCCTGTTTTTTTCCCCCTTTTAATTTGAACATAAATCAATAAATATATAGCAGATAACAGAAATAGCTTTGAGTCCAGAGGAATTTCCTTTGAAACTGTCGCTCTGACTGCTTTCCAAAATAAATTTTATGCTTCCACACAGTCAAACACAACAATATAATATGCTTTCATGCTCAGTTTGTTGACATGTCTGTTGATTCGGTCCTCTGATAAAATTTCACCTTGCAGGTCTTCATTCCATGCATTCAGCTTGTAAAATAACTCTCATATGAACAGGATATAAGCAGATTATAAAAGCTACACTCTGCCTATCCTGTTTGCAAACTGTACTGTATTCTACGTGACCATGACAGTGTTTCCACCACAAATACTGCAGCCCTCAGGTAATGATGAGGGCGTGGACACACTTGTATTTACATCTGAGGTATCATTACACATACTCTGTGAACCAGAGAGGGATCGCACACCACCATGACTGTCACAGCAGCCTTACCATAAAAGTACTACACTACATAAATATATGTATAGGGATGAAAGTAACATTAGTCCTGGTGTGCCAAGTGTCTGCTTTAGAGCAAACTAAAAAGGTCTAATGTCAAAATAGAGCCAGACCATTCCATCAGTCAGCGAGTATTTTTAGTATCCACATAAGTGTTATCACATATGCGCCAAAATAAACACCCCTTTAAGTCTGCACAGCAAACTCAATGGTTTACTACAGCCTCATCACTGTCTGCAGCCCCGTAGCTGACAGGATGATGTTTCTGAGTCAGGTGTTGTCACCATAGTTTGTAACTAAACAGTTTGTTCAATACTGTATTTTAATGTGTCAACAATGACCCCCACCATTTTTCCATTGGTTATTTTTAATTCCAGCATACAGGGTGTATCAAAGAGGCATTTTCAAAAAGCTATGCTTTTTTAAAGTAATGGACATGGAAACTTGTGGTAAAGTTTTTAAATACATGGAATATAAAGTTTTACATATAAATGTACAATGTTCACAAGTGCTCAATGTGCTCCCCCTCTGGACGCACGCCATTTGTTCATATGATAGTAAACTCGTCCCATACTTTTGCAAGCATGTATGGATTCAATGCAACCAATGCTGTTGCTACCTACCAGCAACTCCATGAAACTCATGAATCTGCTCTTTCTAACAGTAAATGTTTCAGTCGTTGTCGGGGTAACATCTGGGGAATTAGAGCACTTTGAAATCACATGATTCTGTTTGATACAGCCTGTACTGTATGCACATGTTAGTGATGCCTCACGCTGCTTTTTCATATCTAATACTGTGACACTGAGTATCTACCAAGTTTTCCCAGATTTTAAAACATCTGCTAATAATGCTGCCTGTGACAGAGTTGTCTTTATGGCATGCTGCTCAAACTTTAAAATTTAAGAATGCAGGAAGGATTTCTCCAATAAGATTTGATCTCAACCTCAAATCTAGTATTATTTAGCCACTATTTCAAAGAGGATATATTATTTAAACCTCTCTGACTCCAAACCCATTCACTGGTCTGGATTGGAGTCAGCGTCTCAGAGGTTTAAATAACATATAAATAATATATATTCATATAAAATGTGAAGGTGGTTATAGGTTTTGTACATTTAACTGTATTTTCATAAGTTTTACAGCTTTTCCTGCTGATAAAGGCCTCCCCCATGGCCATTCATACTACACCAAAGTAATTAAGTAATAGATAAACACATAAATGACAGGGGGAAAAAAAATCTACTATAGGAATGTATGTTTTTTATAAGAAAAACTGAGAAACACTATTTAAATTGGACTTCTTTTTCTTAAATTAAGATGTCTCAGGGATTAAATGTGTAGTTTACACTGACAGAAAGGGGAGTGTCACTGGTCCAGCCCATTTAAGATCAAAGTGTCCCACGACATAAAAAGAGTTTGAAATCCTTGAATTAAGTCACTTCAGCCATTCTTGCCATTTGTCATGTGCCATGGATGCCAATATAATATTACTGGTAATTAGCGCATATTGTCCACTTTATCAGCCAAGGCAGTTTATCAGTGTAGCTGTAGCAACAGCGCACTTTATAGAAAAAGCAGGAGTCACCAACACTGGCTTTACTGTTTCGAACCCTTGCGTGTAGACTAATGTTGTAAAACCATGTGCATTCATGCCAAAGGGTTCAGCTCTGGAACAGATCCCAAGCAGTGTAGTCTTAAGTCCAGATGAAAGCGCTTGAAAACATTTAACT
>VVHJ01001716.1:0-15397 GCA_015107715.1 Tylochromis polylepis
CCGGACATGTCACCCGTTGAGCATGTTTGGGATGTGCTTGACCGGCGTATACGACAGCGTGTACCACTTCCCACTAATATCCAACAACTTCGCACAGCCATTGAAGAGGAGTGGACCAACATTCCACAGGCCACAATTGACAATCTGATCAACTCTATGCGAAGAAGATGTGTTGCACTGCATGAGGCAAATGGTGGTCACACCAGATACTGACCGGTTCTGAGTCCCCAGACCCCCAATAAAGCAAAAAACTGCACGTTCCAGGGTGGCCTTTTATTGTGGGCAGTATAAGGTACACCTGTGCACTACTCATGATGTCAGATCAGCATCTTGATGTGGCACACCTGTGAGGTGGGATGGATTATCTTAGCAAAGCAGAAGTGCTCACTATGACACATTTAGACTGATTTGTGAACAATGTTTGAGAGAAATGGTAATATTGTGTATCTGGAATGAATTTTAGATCTTTAAGTCCATCTCATGGAAAATGGGAACAGAAACAAAAGTGTTGCGTTTATATTTTTGTTGAGTGTAATAGGAGCAACATTATATACAGAGAAAAAACTGCATTGCATTATGACATATCCCTGCTTATGATAGTTCACTGGCACGGTTAAATAGTTCAGCTAGCTAAAATAAAGCCATTATTAACAGTATTAGCCCTGCATTTCTTCCTAAGACATGAAAATCCCTGCAGCATGAAAAGCATTTTAAGATACAATTGCAGGAAACTGATACTCAGAAGTCCTTCCACTAATGCTAACTCAGTTGATTCACTTTGCAGTGAAGAACACTTCAGAATACAAATAGTTTTTACTACAGTCTATAGGCTGACCTGCACCAAATGTGACTGGGAAGAGAAATCTTGTCCTTAATAAGAAAAACACACAGTTCACTAAGGTGGATACAGGCAGCCTATCAGGGCATGTTGGAAAGTATTAGTGGCTGTGGTAGAGCTCCTAGAGAGCATATTCAGAAATGAGATGATAATGGAGACCACTCAAAACAAGTATTAAAACTAAGTGAGCTCTTTTTCAACTTCAGCTCTGAGGTGATTCTTTTTTCTTTTTTGTAGGTGTTATTATTCAAAGTAAAAAAATTTTACATAAAATATTGCAATTATTTTAGGCATACTTCTGGCATAATTGGCATTTAACATGTAATTCCCCAAATTTGTAAAATAGGTAACCCAGTATCACAATCTGCCCTACCAAATATATTATATGATGACCTTTTGTGTATCTATTTTCTTATTTCTCATCTACATCTGTTCGAATATTATGGCCCAAAGAAAAATGTAAGCGTGTTTATTTTAAAAGTGACAGTGTGTTTTTCCTAAAGGACAACATTTCTTGCATTGCATTCTGGGCTTTTGAGGCTGTGTTGCCCTTGAAAGAGACGTGCCTCCGCTTTCTCTGTGGTGTATTTTTTTCTTTAAAACTTTGTGACAGTTAAACATCAATGCAACGATGTGTGACTGGAGAAAAAAGACTTTACTCTTTGAAACTGGTGAAATGACACCAAAGCCTGACATTTATACTCATATTTCCAATAAACTGTACTCCAGGTAAGATGGCATATTTTTGACATTATATTTCTTTATAATTGGTTATTCCCAATGCTGGATAAAGCATACTAATGGAAAGCAAATGAAACGGAGAAGAGAACTGCAAGCTACATTGCCAACAGCTGTATTTATCAGCAATAAACTCTTTCACAGCACATTGATCCTTAAATGAGGGGAGGGCATATTAGATGTGTGTATGTGTGTCTGTGTGTGTGTTTGCATAATGTCTCTTGGCTAGCAGGAAGAGTTGCGTAACATCAACACAAGCGGGTGGTGGTGTCCAGCCGTGATCACATAAGGATTAGGAGAAACTCACCCCACGGAGATCTGGGTTAATTAAAACTGTTTTGGTGAGCTTGGTGACCCACACAGCAAGATACAGCTTAATCGTTTAAGCAATGATAAAGCTGTAGCCCACAATCAATGAGTAGATTCAATACACTGATGTACAGTAAATACAGGCATGATTGTACTCCTCTGGCAGCAGATTTACAACCTGCAGCAAGGCATTGCTCCTGTATAGTGTGATCAGTATGGATTAACAGGGGTGGATAAAATGTACCCGGATATTGAATTTAAAAGCAATCAATATGTACAACTGTCATTTGTTTTGTCTGTTTGTTTGGTGTACACAATTAAAACGAGTGAATAATAGATTATAAATCCTGATGCGCTGGCAAAGGCACTTTTTTCATTGGTAAGAAATAATTTTCACAAGTACAAATTTGAATTAGTTGCACTGAAATTGCGTATTTCCATCTTATGCCCATTTATTTTTAGCTTCACTAGATTATTTTTGCTAACATATGTACTGCTAGCTGGTTTTTATATAAAGAGTTTACAAACAAACATACAATTAGTTAATAAAATTGTTCACGATGAAGCTTCTAACCTCTTTGTCTTTGGATGTTTCTGATTCTCACTTGTAATTGCAGCTGGATCTCCGACAATGTCTTTGAAATCAAACTGTGGAACAGCCTGCATCAGCAGCATGAGACCACGCTTATTGTATGTTTTTTGTTGATGTTGTTTTGGTTTTCACACATTAAAGGGATTGTGCACTGTGAAGTTGACCCCCTGGGTCATACTGCCAATGGGAGTTTTACTGTAAAAATACTGCAGTATGTAATGGTGGAAGATTTGTTGCACTCTATTGATCTTATGTGAGTCAGAACATGTCATGTGGCCATTATTAATACAGATTGATGTCACTTTCAATACTTCAAATAATTCATGTCAATAGTATTTTAATAAGACTGGTTGGTATCTAGTTTTTTTCAGCCGCTTAGTTCTTTAAAATCATAAACTCTTAAACTGTATTTGTTTTAAATTACTAAAGGCTTGGAGAGGGTGAAAAGGAAGAACTTTTGTTTTATTTATCAAAACTACACAAATGTCAAGTACTTAAAAGTACTTTTTTTCTGAATTGCTAATGGAAAATTGATTTATACAGGATAAAATATGCACTGTGAGGATTTAGAGCATGGTTATAGAAGATAATAACTTTTATGATGTGTTTACGCTTGCAACTATCAAGAATAGAAATGTGATGCATCTTGTATTGTGCCTTGGATAAATTTCAGTTCTAGACTCAGGGATTGGCATATATCTGCAGGATTTCTGTCTCCCTCACACATACCATGTTCCCACTCTGAATCATTTTATCACTATGTCCTTCAGGTTTACTTGCCTTTCTCTCTGCAGCTCTGCTACCTCTTCTTTCTCACATATATTTTCCTCCCTCTCCCTTTTCAGCACTCACAGTGTTCTCTCACACAAATTCTCTGTCTGTCTCTTTCTGTTTCTCTCTCTGATCTCTATCCTCCTAAGCATGTCTTGGAGGCAGATTGGCTGCATCCAGCCAGGCAGCTGTGTGTTGTTGGTCTTGTGCCACCACAGATGCTCTTTGGCTAACCCGCTATCTATTTGTTTAGAGGAATTACAGGATGCACTCTCTCCAGAGACCTCTGCCCTCCGACTCACCAGAAGGGTCCTATATCAGAAATTGCACTCAGTAAACACTCAGAAATAGTTAGACAGAGCAAGACCTAAATGGGGGGAAAAACAGATAAAACCCATCACTGATCTTTAAAGGATCATTACATCTGATTCCCCACTACTGACCACAGCAACGTTTCATGGGTCCTGGGTGGGGCTTGCAGATATGTTTTTTTTTTGAGGTACCTCTCATGGGTGTTATTACACTTACTACTTGACTGCTTTTATTTTTTCTCTCTGTCTCTCTGAACTTGTGGGGGGTCCACAGGAACGAGTCAATATCTATTCTGCCATGCAGTTTGCACTGCACATTAATGTAATCCATTTTCTATTTTCTACAAATGCTTTTAGTTATGGTGCATTATAGAGAAAGTGGTTTCCCTTACAGTTGAATTTTAGCGTGTATGTACATATGTATAACGTAGCAAAACATAAATATGATTTGTTCAAAGTAAAAGGGTGAGGGAAGTAGTTCTAAATAAGAAAAATGAATGTGCCAATCAAATGTCCATATGCTCTGATAAGGCTGTTGGCTTGAAAATTGCCTCGCTGCCTGTTTATAGATTAGCTTAGATTGCATTTTTGAAGTGATGCAATTTTTGTTTATTTTCAGTCTATGAATTAAACCTTGCTGCATCTATAATACGATGTGTATAACTAACTCAGTAGGTCGAGAAAAAAAAATCAAATTTTCTCCTGCCCACTCACCTTGACAATAACAGCAAATGGGCTTAGCATAGCATGTTATTTGCAGCCTCCATGTTGTAAACTATGTATGCATGGCCTGCTTAGCTTTGATTGGCCATTGAGCTGAGGGCACACTGGCTGATATTTGTTTACTTGCCAGAAAGTCTTTGGAGAATTCCTTGACTTGAAGGCCAGTGAAGGTGAGATTTAATTCTGAGAAAAGGCTAGCAGAATTAACAGTTGTATTCTCAAGAGCTCTGCAAAATTTGGCCAACAAGCGTGACAAAAACACACTGGAAAATAAAGCTGCATTTTACATCCAGAGCAGAGAGTAACAGAAAACATGGCTACAGCTAATTAGCTGCTATCTCATTCATTCCAGAAACTGCAGACACTTGATATAATGTATGATCCTGCTCCTTCCAGAAACTGGTACACAAGGAAGTGTGTGAAGTAGGCTAATGCTAAACTTTCTTTTCTATTCTTGACTGGTCACAAGATGCAATCAGGTTGTATATTGGTGAAAAGGAAACAACCATCTATATCCATACAGCTGGAGATAAAGGGTGAGACAGAGTGCTCGGCACCAACTAATCATTATTGATGGAGATTCACTTTCACTTAACCACCGGATGGCTGGATGGCTGACTGCTGATGCTTAGAAAGAGAGGACTCCATGTGAACTGCCAACGGCTGGTTTTCACAGCCTATTGAGTCAGTCAAGGTGACAGTATGAATACCTCATGTTGAGTGCCACCAAAATCTTTGCAGTCTTGAGTAAAATTTGATCTGGTTCAACCCCACTCAAATCCCCGACACTTCAAAGCAAAGAATTTGAGCAAAGTGTCAAGATTAAACTATTGCTACTCCAAAGTGAAATGACTATCACAGTAGTGGACATGGCTCATTTCAAGGTTAAGTCTGCATTTCTATTGTGCAGGGAAACTTTTACCTTCAAACTTCCAATATGATATTCGTTTTATTTTTTGCCTCCAAGTATTTTAAGTTTGCCTTTTCCTCAAGGAAGCTATAGGAGAGACAATCCATACTGGGGAAGTGTGCATAAATCATGTGGATGTATTTACAGTGATGTATGCTGCTGCTTGTGTCATGCTCAAGACTCAAGATTCATAAATATTCATGACACATTCTATATTTGATCTTTAACCTCTTTAATCTTTTATTAACCATTTTAATTCAAAGTACAGTGCTCCATGTGTGCGCCAAACATTTCCACCACTTTGAGTTCATCTTTGTGTGCAAACTGTGTTGACCAGCGCACCATCAGTGTTGTTGACATCAGCAACTAGTGTGTTTGTGTGCAATTCTGTGTGCATCAAAGCATGAAACATGCACCAGTTGTAGTCCTGCCTCATTCACAAAACATTCCCACTGTGACTTGTCCGTACTTGTCCGTGAGAGGTTCGCTGTAGCAGGTGAAGATGACTGTAGACTGAAAGTGGTGTGTTGGCTTTATGCATGCTTTATGCATGTACTGTACAGTACTGCACTTTGCATGCAATAATATTTTTTCCACACAACTTGACTTCAATCTAAAGTCAGCACATTTAGTTGAAAGAGAGTTTTTATCCGTTTTTAAACTTTCTAAAATATAAATTTTACTTGCAGTTGTAGTGTCCATGACTGTCAGTCATAAACCTTTCAAAAAGTAGCTTTAAGTTTGGGCAGGAAAAGAATGTTATAGTTTAACATTCTTAAAATCAGTATCAATAATGTGGTCGGTGCAACAAGTAAAGTGTAAGCTGATAAATGCTTTCGTTATATTTTTGAGTACTTTTGACTGAATCTAAATGCGTCCATGTTTATATTATAACTAACTTTTATACTCTGTATTTATTTGTACTTGGGAGTATCGTAATATTAATTTTATTTGTATCCCTCATACATATTGTTTAAATACATTGTTCATTTCGGACCACCTCAACCATCAAAACTGCTCAACCCGAGCTGCTATACTCATTTCTAAGCCTGTCCATTCTCATCATCCCCAACGAAAATCAAATCCAAGCATTTTCAACTGTGTCACCTCCAACTCAACCTCGTTTTTTCAGGTCTCCAAACCAGACATCATACCAGGTCTCACTGCTGTCTCCAAACCTTCCCTTTTATTATTGCTGCTGTACTTTTGTCACAAATCACCCCTGACACTCATCTCCACCCTGCGTGGCCTCTGTTCTTTACCACTCTTCTACACTCTTGCTTTGGATGGTTGACCCCAGACATCTCAACTCATCCACCTTCACTACCTCTCCTCTTTGCATCTTCAACATTTTACCTGTCTCCCTCTCATTTACGCACAATATTTTATTTCTTGCTTCCACTGACTTTCATTCCTCTTTTTTCCAAAGCATACCTCCACCTCTCTGGGCTTTCGTCAGCAAACATCATACCCCACAAAGACTCCTGCCTAACTTCATCTGTTAAGCTGTCCATCACCACAAGAAGGGGCTCCAAGCCAATCCCTGATGTAACCTGATGTAATTCTACCCCCACATTGAAACAACTCCAACAATACATTTCACCATTGTCACCACTGTCACAGTGTCTCTATACATGTCCTGATTGTCATCTCTGCAATCTTTAACTATGGGTGTTCACACACTAGAAATGTATTCATTTGAATTTATCCAGGTTAATTCTACTTCAACTTCTCAAATGAAACCTTCAGTATAGTCTGCTTTTCTCATCTATAGCTGTGCACCCATTATACTGTATTCCTAGCACTTGTTTAGTGCTAGGAATACAGTGGAAGGATAGATATTTTTATTCTACCATGCTACTCCATCATTCTATGCGACTATGACGTCACATTTTTGCAAGGGAATCCCTGTATTTCACACCTTTAAGCATTTTCAATTAACAATGGTCAGTGGAGAAACATCTCCCACACTGCTGCAACGCTTTAACCCTTCATCTTCTTTCCACACTGCCAGCAGCATGACCTGCTACCACCACCTGAGTCGCAGGTGGCCTACTGACAAGCTCAGTATAACTTCCCACTTCTAGAGGGCTGGCTCTTTTTATTGCCTTGCCAAATTAAGGGCCTGGGAATTACTCTCAGCGCAGAATAATGATGAGGCGGTCCCTATCAGAACAAGGAAGAGTGTTTATAATGAGATCGTAAACATATGCTCGTGCCAGCACAGCAGCTACCCATCAGCTTAATTGGCTCAATGTGGAATCTCATTTCTTGTTGGTCCTCTCCAGAGGAGGAGTGGTATGTGTGGGAGGAGAGTACAGAGCTGTATTGTAACATTAGTTTGATGTGGAGGATGTATTTGAGTTGAAAGACTAAAAAACAGTTGCAGTTGTAATTATAATTGACTGATCCTGTATGATTCATACACTAGGAATTGCAAACAGAGGTACATGTACACAGACACACACCTTGCATTAACTAGACAAGCATTAAGTTTCAAAAATTGCACATACAAGGACAATATTGAGGGTAAAGAGACCCACTGTGCGTTGTGTTTGCCTTTTGTGCATCAATATAGTGGCTGAGCCAAGTAGGGTTCAGTACATAATAAACTGGCTTACAATTGACAAAGTATGATTTATGCATTTTTCTGAGTATAATCACCCTCTCCGATGCTGTGTGTGTGGACCGAAGGATAAGAGAATGAGCAGAGGTTTAATTGCACTAACCTGGCTGCTATGAGAAAGATTTGGCAGCCTGGAATAATATAAATGTCATTAATCATCACTTAGCGCATCACAACTTTTTAGAGACATACTTGACATTGTCACATAGTCCTGAATACATCTGTCTACCTCTGTCTCAATCCCTGACATGTATAAATATCTATAAATGTGGAAAATCTACATTTATGGATATAAGCGTTACACTTCTTCTCCATTGACTGACTCAACTAAGCTTCTCAAATTGGGGATCAGCCATAGTAGCATTGGTTACTAACGTTTGTAATGTTTGGGATATGACTTGAATATTAATGTGAAAAATGTGATTCACACCATTTACACTTTAAGCTCCTGTCTGTGTAGTTAATGAGGATCATGGTGCCAAAACTGAGAAGATATAAATTCCAAAAATATAAATTCCAACATATGCTGTCAGCAGATGGAGCCTTTGCATCCTCATTGTTTATCTCTTGCAAACTGTCCACTTTCTTGCAATGCTTGGTACTCATACACTTCCTGTGCTGATATTACAATGTAAGATGATGTGCATTGTAGGTAGATTATAATTACCAAAGCTCTCTGTGATGACACTGTCTCGGCTGTATTTGACCACCTATTCATATTGAAAGAAAACTAATTTCAAGCTGAGACCCAACACCTGTTAGCAGTAACAGAGATGGGATGAGCCTATTTCCACATCCAAAATTGTAATTGCTTACAAATGTGCAATGACACGATCATGGGATGTGAATCTGCTCCCAGTTATTTTTGCTGCTTTAATAAAAGTTATGTGGTGTTACTTAGTAAAGTTAGCATTTTTTTTTTTAAATCACAGTTTGTTTGTTTTTAACAGAAACCCCACTGATAACTGTAGGGACACCCAACCCCACACCTTGTGTCAGAGTGTTGTTGATGGTTAATTACTTTTTGTTACAGTTAGTACCCATTTTGGGCCACCACCTTAAGCTTCGATTGCAAAACTAAGAAGTGTAACAACCAACTCCAGTCTACCCTACCTGCTTAAATTGTGTTAAAGCTTCACCTGTGAATTTTGTCTGTTATTGTAAACCATTTGTCCTTTTCTTTTTTCCTTTCTTTCTTTTTTCCTTTCTTTTATTTCCTTTTTATTAAATTATAAGCAATGAAGTGTTAAATTTAACCGTGTTACCTTTACTTAGTGTTACCCAGTAAGGAGCTAAGTGGCGCTTACATCAGATGAAGGCCTGAACTTTTGAAGTATGAATCTGCCTGAAGATCTGAGGTACATGAGATCTGTCAGAGTTTGGTAAGTCAGGGTGCAGTCTTTGCTGTGATCCCGTTTGCCTCCAGTGCTGACCTGCCTCTTTCTCTTCTGCTTGGTTCTATCTTTCCCTCCACTCTCTAGCTCTCTCTCACTGTTTTTTGTGTCTGTATTCCCTCCCTAGAGATATGGTCTTACACTGGCTCCCTGGATGATACACCTGCTCACATTCAACTCATCACTTGCTGGATTTGAACAACAGCCCTTACAACCACTCATTGCCACATTGTTCTGCCAGCTTTATGATAGTATCGCCTCTGTTGTGCTTTGTTTCTAGTCAATCTAGAAATGTAGACTTTTTGAAGTGTGTCTTCCCACCAGTTTTACCTTACTTCTCCCCTATGATCCAAATCATCACTCTTGCATCAGCAAACTCTTTACGTTTAGATAACCTGCCTGTCTACTCTTCACTGTTCCTCTCTCAGACTTACTCCACTTACATCACTTCCCTTGAATCATAGTTGCACATTTTTGAGCCTATCAATAAACATAAAGAACTGCTCATTGGTCTTGTGCTCCACGTCTCATTGTGTGGCAAAATCACATCCTTCAAGAACATGTACGTAAGCGGCAACTAGTAGTAGTGACTGGTGCAACCTTACCATGAGGCAAATAGTTCATGGAGCACAGATATCCATCTCCCTTGTTCCAGAGGCAATGCAGATCTATCATAAAGCATAGATAAAGCAGAAAATAACAAAGAATATAATGTGCAAATTTGATCAAACTTTTCTGTTAAAATGTTAGGCTTTAAAGATTTAATTTTTAAATAAAGTAGGTAGCTAACAGCATTAGCTACACCATAACAGTTAGCTTGTTTAGGAACCCCAGTTACATTCTCACCTTAAACTAAGCTGAGAATAGATTTGGACTTGGGGACTCTGCAGGAGCCTAACACTCCTGGAGAGCAAGTGGAGAACTTATAGGATGTTTTGTAGGATGCTTTAATTTGTGTTCCTGGTTAGATCTGTTTTGGCCTTACAGAAGCAATCAACCAAATCCAAAGTCAGTCAGGACAGC
Organism: Tylochromis polylepis; assembly: GCA_015107715.1. NCBI lineage: Eukaryota > Metazoa > Chordata > Actinopteri > Cichliformes > Cichlidae > Tylochromis > Tylochromis polylepis. The sequence goes on from VVHJ01001716.1 coordinate 10,236, forward strand.
CAGCTTTAACTTATCTCTTGTTCTCTGAAGACTTGACTGAGCAAAGTCCTCACAGCACCTTTGCAGGTAAAAAGATGAGTAGCCAACTAATGCAATGCCATGCTTAGGTTATATTGTCCTTCATAAATGTTGTTTCTATTTTGAAAAATTGTTCTAGTTACATCAAAAGCATGCCAAACTGCAGCTATATTGAATTTAATATTATGACTAAACCCATCAACTATTGAGGTGTAACACTGCATTACATCGAATTGTTTTGATACAGATGCTATGCATGCCTATTTTCATGTGTTTATGTTGTTCTGTATATTCTTACAATATTATAAAATGTACAAGTCCAGTATAATTAATTAAAAAAAACAACTTATGACCTTGGTTACGACAATTGCTTGCACTTTTATTCCTAAGTGTTACTTTGCTGTTTCCACCTCTAAATTTGAAAACAATTGTTGGCCCCCAATGACAAGGGATTTAAATGCAATGTTCAACTAATAAAGCTATCACATATTTTGCCCAGCTCTTTCCCCACAACCCTCCCTCCCATGTAACCCATCCCTTTTAGTTCTGGCACTCGTTTACAGCTTGCTATAATCCCTATTTGCATGCATATTAAATCAAAAATAGCAAGAATGCTTGCAAAATGTCTTTTTATAGCAATTTTAAAAGGTTGCCTGTAATGTTAAGCACATAAGAAGTAACAGCCACAAGCGTCACTCTCAATGAAGAGTTTACAACAGACAATAAAAAAGTGATTGAAGGGCAATAATGAATAGGTAAATCAGAGGTTACCAAAGGGTGCATTTGATGAGGAAATTATCACAGGAATTTTTGAATGCTGAATCATCATGAGCAGATGTACCAATCTGACTTTCGCTTTCACAGCATACTTGTTAAATACACACACACACACGCACACGCACAAACACAATTGCTTATTATTATAATGCATTAAATTTGCTGTTGTTGCCCAAGAGCTTTGGGCCAGCAATAATGACTGTCAAAAAGTGTCACATTACTTGATGGCTTATTCCTTATCTTTCTCAGTTGCCATAGCAGCTCAAAGCTGTCTCAGATGCTTTAAATGAACTGGATCAACCCTTTGCTTTGTGAAGAGAAGTGACTTTGAATTACAAAGGTCTAAATTAAATAAAGATGTAGAGAGCTCACTTGCATTTTGCTGGGGGAAAAAATATAAAGAAATGCATTGTCTTTCAAATGGCTTCATCTTGATCATGCCCTCAAAGCCCCTTGCATGAAGAGGCACTCAAAATAGTACTGCAGATGTTCTTTATTGACAGCTGACACAGAAAGACAACCAGAAGAAGATCACAAAGCAAAGGTGCAGAAAAACAAGGAAACTTTGGAGTACAAGGCATGTATTTTATCATTAAGCCAATCAAATAGTTAGATGACATCATTATGGCAGAGGCTGTAAATCAGTTATATATTATTTTTACGATGTGTCAATTTCTAACCTAAATACACTAGCATAAAAAAAATACATAAATAAACAGATCTTTTTATGAAGCCACCAGTTGCATGAAATAGCTAATGTTACGTTGACCAGCTTCAGTCACTACTTTTATTTGTCCTTTATTTAGTACTGTGCAGCCCATGGAGAGCATGATTTAGAGCTTCACACAAGAAGTTAAACGATCTGTGTGCATTCTCAAGAACTGCTAGTCCAGTCTACTAAATTTTGTGGCTGTCTGGCACAAGTTTAGATTAATGAATTTCAAAGGAAACCTCTAGTGATTGTGATCATAATATTTCTGATTCCTACGTGACTGTGACAGCATGCACTCTGCAAACTTTATGATAACAGCAGTGGCTTCTGTTAATATGTGACGATAGTGGATCAAAATGGTAATTGTGGTGGTAGCAAGAAGTGCTAACATAATTTGTACAGCTGAAGGGACCTGTGATGTAATCATTCTTTCCGGGTTTGTTAAATCAACCATACTTTTAACAAGCATTTTTTTTTCCCCTGTGGCTTAAATCTAAAAACACAGCTGAAGTTCAACTTTTACTTCATACCCCAAGCCATCCACCTTCACTTCATCCCAGTAACATCAGTGCAGTATAGCAATGATACACTTCATGGATTAGTTTACATCAGAATGTATTTGACAAGGCAATTAAGAAGTATGCAAGTGTAACATTAAGAAATGTTAATAGCAGTAATTTATTGATCTATACTAACACTGATAAAGAACAGATGTGCATCTAAAAATAGATATTGTAAAATGGTTAAGTCATACGTGGTAAACCAGTTTGAAATGTCAAACACATTCACAAAACATCTATACCTCTGTGGTACACAGAGGAAGGAGAGCAGTTATAGGCACATCCATTAAGTCCTCATCTGTGTTCAGTTTCTTCTTCCACTGCCATTCATTTGTCTGATACTTCATTTGCCAGCCGCTGGTGGTGCATGCGGAACTGTGGCACTGTGTGTTAATCACTCTGAAATAAACAGGCCTCTACCGCCGTCCCCTAGACCATAAGGGATACCCCTTGTGCTTGGTTTTACTGTTTCTCATTAGACGGAAAGAGGGGGGGAGAGAGAGAGAGAGAGAGAGAAAGAGCAAGAGAAACTGTGGGAGTTAGTATGAGAAAGAAAAGGAGGAAGGGAAGGACGTGGTTATACTGCATGCCGATGGTTTCATGGGTGGTGGAATATAAAGGAGAGAGAGAGAGATGAAAAATAAATAAAAAGACATGCAAGAAAGAGGATGGCACTTATAATGAGACCAAGATGATGAAATAGAGGAAACAGGCAATGACCACAGCGAGCAGTTTTGACAGAGCATGACATATTGCAACAGTGGCCACACATACAAGCGATGAATATCAGATGGTGGTATAATGCAATGTAGTGGGTTAATCACTTCAGTTATTATGTTGTAATGTGGGTGTAATATAGATAGACTTGTTCACATTTTTACGGGTCAATTAGGAGACAAAATTTCCCCTGCCCTATCACAAAAAAGGATTTTTTTTTTCCTCGAGGGGAGGTTTGATGCAAAACAGAGACCCTTTATTATGATATATTCAGCTTTTAAAAAGTCACTTTTGCAACCTATTGTTGCTTGAAAAACGAAAAACCCCACCTCGCAGCTGTGCAAGCTTTGTTCGCAAGCCAAAAAACACTAGAACTCTTTATGATATGTTTTTGTTGTATCTTTGTCCTAATTAGGCAGCAGACTGATCTCTAGGTAAAACATTCATTCAGAAGCATACCTTTGATGTTAAAACATGACTTTATTGTTCAGGCTTATTACATAATTTTGTAATTCCACTAATTTGTGCAAGTACAAACTAGAGGACACAGTGTGACACGGTATTATTTATTGATTACACAACAGCTACTAACTAAGAGATTAGATTCTCGTGTAAATAATTCATCTGAAATTTTCCATTATTTTTTTATTTTATTTTACACATTTTGCATGGGTTAGTTTAACTGGTGATTCTAATGGTGTGAATGTGAATTTCTGTGTTAGCCCCACAATAATTTTGTGATGTGTCCAGGTTGTACCTTCCTTTTGCTCTGTGGTGGCTGGGAAGAAAGTCTTTAATGAGATGTGTTCTTCAGTTATCATTAGGAAGATCATTAAGAATTTAAGTAGACAACTAAATCAGTCTACTTAAAATCTGGCATTATACTGCTGGGGACCCTAGTAAGTACAGTGTAGAGTTTGAATTTATTTGGATGAGCAGTGGTTTAATTTTTGGTGTCTCATGTGTGCCTGCACAGATGGTGTTACACTCCTCTATGTTCTCATAATGATATCACCAGTTTATACCAGTCTTTAGGTTTTCAGCCTTTTGTGGGGATATATATACATACTGCATTTTTTTTATAATTAGTTCCTGCTTCCAAATGTTTATAATGAAATAGCATGGAAATTACAGCAAGTAACATTAACATTAACAAATGACAACCTTTTAAATGTGTCCTTTTTTTTGCTTTAATTTATTAAAATTAAATAATGAAAATGTTATTCTACTGGGCACACACTCCAAACTTCATTTAAAAAGTTCCACAGCTATTTCTGTTATTCATTTTGGTCAATAAAGGTTAACTGTCATATACTTCTAAATGCCACCTCAAATAAGCTCATTATAAACCGTCAGCCTGTTGCAGTTTGATCTATGTTTGAGCCAGGTGAGCCAGTACAGACTATGTCCTGACTTCTTGATGCTACAGTGCTTCAGACTGTTAAAGTTGATTACATGCGGATACTTGACACACTGAAAATACCACCAGTGTGTCAAGAGCAAGCCACAGTAGAATACTTAAAGAACATGGAAGTAATGATGAAAATTGGCCCCGGGCTACCCTGTAGTCAGAAACATCAGATGCTGCAGCTACAGTATTTCTCCCATCATATTTATCTATTGAGATGGAAAGAGGGCAGAACAGTGTCAGGAGAAAGGACCTTGATTATTGTTTTGGATCAACAGTAATTGGCTGATTCTGTTAACTGACTGCTTGGATAGGTAATTAATGGGGAAATTGAATAACTGATTTGAAGGGTAATTGGTTCGTGCATTTATTAATGATTGGGGGTTTTTTCTATTGCCCAGGAGTCATGAATGTTATTGAAATGTTCACCCATAAAAGAATAACTTTCAGATAGCGCTACTGAACATGCGTTTGTAAGATTAAAAACACAGTTTGTGTTCCATCAGAAGCATCACACCTCTCATCACACTCTTTTAGAAATAGCTACAATCAGGCAAACCTTTTATCATCCTACACCTAACCCCTCTCCTCCACTGTGTGATGAGCAATTCAAGATGATGATGATGATGATGCATTGCTTTGACATATCACAGACTTCAATGCCAGTGCTTTCACCAAGCTACAATATGTGGCCTGGCATCGTACTAGTTAGGCTGTATACATACAAACGTTCACAGCTTAGCCTGAGGCTGGTAATGAGCTGGTAGGCAGTGGAGTCCTCAGTGGAGAGTGAGATGGGAATGAATCCCTGGTCTTCCAATGGGCTGCTGGATAAAGCTGGCCTTGCTGAGACTGAGAACACCCACTCACATCTGCAGAATCGGCTTTGTGACTCAGTGGATATCCCTCCTATCACCAGCACGCACACACAAAAACACACCCTTTTTGTCCACCCACCCCACCCCCACCA
>VVHJ01001717.1:0-15844 GCA_015107715.1 Tylochromis polylepis
GTTTGGGTTTCGAATACTGCTTTTTTTGCATTAGGCACTTTATTGTCCCCTGAACGTCCCCTTTCACAACATCTTCTTTTTCCACCTGCATTGTCTCCTGTCCTTCATAAAGGGATTTAATGGATGTTTTCACATCCCCTTCAGGGCTCCCTCTCCGTTGCATTCTTGGGGACGTTGTTGGCTGTAGCAAGAGCTGGATGGTGGCTTTAACATCCCCTTGCTCGCTCACTTGGTGCTGATAAACCTTTTTCTCGCTTGATGCCTCATGTAAACTTTGCATGGCTGTGTGGATATTTCCTTTAACAATCTCCTCTTTTTCCACCTCTTTCACAGCTTGCTTTGCCTCCTCGAGGGACTTCAAGGTCCCCTTAATATCACCTGGCACCAAATCTTCAACAGCTGCTTCGGTTTTGCTGGATGCAGATTTCTCCAGTGACTCGAGAGCACCCCTGATGTCTCCCTTGATGATTTCAGGCTTTTCCATTTCTTTAGCTTGATTCTGGGCCTCCTCCAGAGACTTCAGAGTAGTGGGTATGTCTCCTTTTACCACCTCCTCTTTCTCTATTACCACTTTCTGATTGATGGCTTGGGTCAGTGAATCCAAAGCTGCACTGAGGTTGCCTTTAACAATGTCCTTTTTCTCTAGGTTTCTGTATGTGACAGCAGGCTCTGTCATAAAAACCTTAACAATGCTGTGCACATCACCAGGAACTATATCATCCTCTGTTACTGTGCGACCGATCTGTTGCTGATTCTTCCGCAGCAATATTTTGGTCTCCTCGACGTCGCCGCCTACGATGCGCTCTTTTTGGGCTTTTTCTTGGAGCTCATCTGATTCATATTGGAGCTGCTTCAGGTAATCCAAAGCTCCAGACTCAATGCATGTGGAGTAAAAGCTGACGTTACCCCGCTCCGTGTCTAAGACCTTTATCTTTTTAGAGTCTTCTCCATCTGAGCTGGAGAGGAGGCGATAAAGAGTTTTGCTGACATTTCCTTGAATGACATCCTCTTTCTCCATGCCAGCCCTCTCCTCCTTATTTAAAAGAGAGTAGATAGTCATCCTAACGTCTCCTTTCTCATCCTCTTGAATCAGAATGCCACGTTTGGAGGAGCCTTCCCTCTTGAGCAGATTGTTCATGGCCTCTTGAATGTCACCACGGATAATTTCCTCTTTCTCCACATTGATTCCCCTTTCCTGGTTGAATAGCTGCTTCACAGTGGTGCTGATGTCCCCACGCTCCTCCTCGTCGATAGTTATGACCCTTTCGGTGGTCTCCCTGCGGTTCAGGAGGTTCATCATTATGTTGCTCAGATCCCCTCTAATAATCTCTTCTTTTTGGATTTGAGGAGTCTCCTGGTTCATGAGTTTATACTTTGCCATGCGGACATCCCCAATCTCATCCGCTTCAATAAGAACACCCTGCGAGTCCACCATTTTCTGGGAATAAAGTTCCTCGAGCGTTTCTTTGATACTTTTACCAATTATCTCCGTCTTTTCCACATTGCTCTCATTGAATTCATGAAATGGAGTGCTTTCAAACAGCCATGTTGTCGTCTTCACATCGGCCTGTGGGATTTCCTCCTTTATCACAACAAGATCTGTGCCATCACTCTCTTTGATTCTATCGAGCGGCTGCTTCTCAAAGAGCCACACAGACTGTTTGACATCCCCTTTCATTACTTCCTCTTTTGTCACTCTTTCCATGCCGTCATACTCGGCGCCGTCGCCGTGTATTTCATCAATTGTGCGGGTTTCAAACATCCACGTGGCAGCTCTGACGTCGCCTTTTTGGATTTCACTCATGCTGACAGTTCTGATGTACTTCTGAGACATCTCGTCGGTCTCAAATCGCTGCTTGTTTTTCTTCACGTCGCCGCCTTGGATATCTTCAACTGTCTTTGACCTCACTTTCATCTCCTCTGCAATTTCATCCAGAGGCTGCGTTTCAAACTTCCACCTGGCAGAGCTAACATCCTTTTTGCTGACACCTTCCTCAGTCACGGCTTTAATAACATACACCTCCTCAGAATCTCTAATTGAGTCCAGAGGCTTCGTCTCAAACAGCCACCGGGCCCCCACCACGTCTCCTCTCATGATTTCTTCTTTAGTAACTGTAGTTACTTCATGATAATGGCCCTCTTTGTCACAGATGGCATAAAGAGGCTGAGTTTCAAACATCATGGTGTAATTTTTCACATCCCCTTTCTCTATTTCATCTCTGAAGATACTGGAGAGTTTTGAAAGATCAGTCTCAGTGGACTCCTCTTTAATTTGATCCAGGGAGAATGTCTCAAAAATGAAGCGGCCTTTGTCAACGTCGCCTCCCTGAACGTCGGTCACGGTGCGAATTTCCCTCGCCTCGGCGCTGTCGTCACGGATCACATCAATTGGCTGGTTCTCGAACTTCCAAGTGCAGTTGACCACGTTTCCCCTCCGGAGGTCCTGAGCTTGCTGCGCCTTCAGCTTCTGCATTGTCTCCTCAGAGGTGGAGCTCATAATGTCAGAGGAGCGATTCTCGAAAATGTACTTCATCCTGGAAACGTCACCGGACTGGATGTCAATTTCTGTGACTCTCCTGAAAGAGCCGCCGTCCTCCCCGGTGATGTTTTCCAGATTCTCCGTTTCAAAGAGGAAGCGAGCCAGCCGCACGTCTTTTCCCCGAATGTCCTCCTGCTTTACAGTGCAGGTCTTCAGAATGGTCTCTGACTCCGAATGATCTCGTATGTTGTCTAGTGTCTGTGTCTCAAAGAGCCAAGTGCACGTTTTCACGTCACCTTTTTGCACTTCTTCTACATCGGACTCGCTCTTTTCCACCTTTTCATACAGAACGTCCATTGGCTGAGTTTCAAATAGCCACCTGCAAGTCTTTACATCTCCTTTCTCGATTTGAATACTTTTGTTATTAGTTTTATGCTCTTCGTTCTCAAAATTACAGAAAAATTTAATGGTGTCAAGTGGTTGGGTTTCAAACAGCCATTTGGCTGTTTTGACATCCCCTGACTCCATTTCCTGTTTAGATATGCCCTTTATGAGCTGAAACTTACTAATGCTTTCATCAAATTCATCAATAGGACGCGTCTCAAACATCCATCTGCAGCTGCGAACGTCTCCTTTCACAATCTCCTCACGCCTCACAGTCCTCACCTCATGGTAATGGCCAGAGCTGTCTTGCATAGCATACAATGGGGTGGATTCAAAGAGAACTCTGTTGGACTTGACATAGCCACTTGTGACGCCTTCGACCTGAATTTTCTGCATTCCCTCACATTTACTTAAATCCATGCTTTCAAACCTTTCTTTGTAGTTTGTCACATCCCCTTTGTCAAGAGCTTCAATATTCACAGTTCTTGTAATCTCCTTCTTCTCCTCCCTTATATTCTCCAAGGGCTGACTTTCAAACACCCACCTCTGATGCCTCACGTCACCCTTTTCTTCTTCTGTTGCCATTGTTTTCTTAAGTTTTCCCACTTCAAGCAGCTCTTTCAGATTTTCCATTGGTACTGTTTCGAACAGATATTTGGCCGACTGAACGTCACCTCCTACGATCTCCTCACAGGGTAAAGGTCGAGCATTGGCATTATCTTTCAGAGTATCCATAGGCTGAGTCTCGAAAACGAGGCAGCGCTTCCTTACATCAGCTCCAATTATTTCATCTTTTTCCTTCTTTGAACTCTCCCATCCTTCATCCTTAATCGTGTCAAGAGTCTTCGTCTCAAAAAGCCATCTACCTTTGTTCACACCGCCTTGAATGTTATCCTCCATGGAAATCCCACATATCAGCTTTACTTTGGCGGGGTCTTTGTTGATCATGTCCAGAGGCTGGGTTTCAAACATCCAGCGTGATGTCTTCACATCTCCTTTTTCTGTCTCCTCTCTGCGAATGGTGGTGATTTCCAGCATCTCTCCTGAATCGCCTCTGATAACACACATGGGCAGCGTGTCAAACATGCGGGTCGTCGTCTTCACACTCCCCTTAATTTCTTCCAGCTCAGACTTCAGGTTGAGGAAGTGACTCTCCTCAATGGTTTCCGTTTTACCTAAGCAATCCAGATGCTGGGTCTCAAACAGATACCTGGCGGTTTTCACATCTCCGCCAGTAATGTCTTTAGTCGCACAAGCATCTGTCTCCTGTTCATCTTCTTGGTAGATCTTATTCAGATAATCAAGTGGTTGCGTTTCAAAGAGCCATGTCGCAGTACGGACATCTCCTCTCGCTAGATCTGTCTGTTTTTGCGAGTCCTCGGCTGTATCAGGTGTTTCTGCCCCCAGAGCGTCCATAGGCTGCGTCTCAAACATCCAAGCTGTGTATCTGACATCTTTGCCAGCAATGATTTCCTGCTGGGCAATAGTCTTCACATCGTTCTCATCAGGGGTATCATCTTTAATCGTATCCAAAGGCTTGTTTTCAAACATCCAGCGCATGGACTGCACTTCACCTTTAAGGATCTCATCCCACTCCAGGTATTCTCTGTCAGGGCTTGAACACTTACTGGAGCTGTTGCCATCATTCTCAAACATATAGCACACCTGTCGGACGTCACCCACCCCTTCCTTGCCCTCCAGTTCTGTCATTTCGGCTTCACTGAGCTGACTTAAAATGTCAGCTTCAAGGTTTTTGCGCACCTCTGGGTGTATGTGTTTGTAGAGGCGCTTTATTTCAGCCATGCTCTTGTGTTTTAAGTACTGTTCCCTATTAACAGTATACTTATGTTGAGATGTAGGCTCCTGAGGCTGGGAAGAGACAACGTGGTCTGGGACTTTTTGTGATACCTGCAGCAGGTTTGCAGGTGGAGGGGGGAAATCGTCTGTCACCTCAGAAGCCACTGTTGAAGCAGATGCTACTGATGAAGCAGTAGCAGTCTTTAAAGTGGAAGACGCCTCATGTCTTGTCATAGCAGATTTTTTAGAGGACTGGATCACTGGTGCCCACTGAAAATCCACATCAACCTATGATTCACAGGAAGTTTTCATTACCAACAGAGGGACAGTGAGGTTAGAGTTGTATTTGGAGGGAAAAAAAATGTTGATTTTGTGGCGTGACACGTACAGGGAAGGAAACACCTCACATAAAAATGACCGGAAAAGCAATTTCCACTGTTAAAGCTAGAAGCAAATAACTCTAATTTGGATGTAAATGCACAAACACCGACATATCTTGTGCCTGTCAAACCATCAAAACAGCTTCAGTTCTGTATGTTCCTAATTACTGTCTTCATTGAAATATTCATTGAACTGCAGACAGTAATGTGACTGGGGTTTTTTCCTGGGGTTTTTCTTTAACGGTGAGAGAAAGTGTCAGACTTCCGCTCTGTAATGACATGAGGCCTTTTATCCAATCCAATTTAGTCCCCATCAGCTCATGGCATGTGCAATTTCCTTTTGATGATTTCATGATGTGGCCATATCCTCATACTGATACCTAATAAACAACCCAAACTATCATCTGTTTCGATAAACAGACAGCATCATTACCTTAATTTCCTTGGCTGGTGCAGCTTCCTCAATCGTTTTTTCATACTGCTGCTTCAAAGCCTGAGTGGAAACCTTTGGTAGGTCCTCTCCTCTGACAAGCATAACTGAATTAGACACAAGAAGAAGGCTGCCTCATTAAGTCATTCGTAGTGCGGAAGCTCAGGGGGATTGGAAAGAGAAATAAATCATTTCATTAAAAACCTGAGTAGTTTTCATTTTCTGAAACCATGCAGTGGTGATTGCCCAATTTCCACTTTCCAATATTTTACTTTCCTGACTTTGCCCTGATTAGATTTGCTGCTATGCACTGAATGTAAAATTATCAGAGCTCCAACTCATTTTCATAGCTCTTTTCTTATTCGGCGCGTAGTGAGAGCAATCATTAATATGCGGGACATAAGGGGCGCTGTGATAAAAACCTGCAAATCACAGTATAAAAGGCATGAGCAGAATAACCTGTTTCACTGTAATGGTTCCCGTAACTGGCAGCCGCGTCGTTATGGTGGACTCTTTGATTGTGGATCGCCTGTGAGAAGACAGTGGCAAATCAACAGTATGCCGGCGACTGCACTGAAGCCTCGGGCTGTTTTCAGTCAATGACATATAAAAGGCTTAGCAGGAGGCTCTTTTTTTTAATATAAGGCTCATTTCACTGAAGAATTAATAGTAAGGTCTGTGTGTACTACAGGTAAGACGCTACTCTACAACATATGGCAAATACCTCTTCTCGAGACACGGCTGTGGTGGGGGCGATCTCTCTGGCACTGCTTCTCGTTGTCACCTCGGAGGAGCTTGACAACTCCTGTCAAACAGAAAAATGGGAATGTGGACATGCTGAACCTCTCTCAGTGCGCCAACACACTCACACAGCTAAAAAAAAAAAAAATCGCCACATACACACTAAGAAAGAGGTTTTATCACCTCATGACGGCGAGCTGTTGGAAACAGCGGGACAGAAGCAATTTTTATACCACGAAGAAGGTTAAAAAAGCCCCTCTGCGGTCGCTAACAAATGTTTTTCCATTACTATGCTGCTTCTCGGGGAGCTGCTAAGTTTGAATGCTGCCAAAGGAGGATTTTGGTGTTGGAGAGAAAAAGCAATAGATTACAAAAATTGTATAAAATGGCATCAGCCTTTTCCTCCACTGTGATTCATGCAATTTCAAGATGAAAGAGATGGATGATATTTGAGCTTGTATCCTCTGCTGTTAACATGAAAGATACACAGAGGAGGGAGGGGGTTCTGTGCTTCAAAAACCACTTATGTCATAATGTGATCTTTCCTGATGCAAAACACACATTCAATATTACACCTGTGCAAAAAAAAAAGAACTTGAGGGGAAAGTGGTTTTGCCTTTGCTGCATAGAAGCAAAGGCAAACCACTCGATGAAATACACTCAGACATTTCCCCTCATGTACAACTATGTAAAATTTAGCATTCAGCAAGGTCCTCGTGGCTCGATGAATCCACTCTGCTTCCACGCCTGAATGAGCAGATGGGGAAAAATGCATGAAAGGCCGGAATTGACCTTACTTCACTGAGATCCGGCCCCTGTCCCAAGCTGCTAGTAACATGTTCTGGCATTTTCCTCACGCACTGGATGACAGAGTCACGTGGACGCGCAAAGTTGAAGGTGCCCTCTTTGATTTGACCTGCCACGGCCACCTCAGCAATACCAGCCAAGGTTTTCCAATAAAACGCTGCAGCAGAATTCAAATGATCCAGTCGCTTTCACGTGTTGCTCACGTTACACGCAGCTTGTGATCAGAGAGGACAGCAGCGCTCTGTTTTCCAAGTTATGCAGGAGGAAGAAAAACGTTCCCTTTCACCTGCCGTCTTCACTGTCTCTAACAATTCATTGTTTAAGGAAAGGTTACACGCTCCATACCTATCACAAACATAACTGTGACATAACTCCATAGTGCAGTGGCTTACTGTTTTTTTTGCCTGGCAAGCAAAAGGTTGCTGGCTCAACCCCAGTCACATACCGAAATCCCTTTTGGAGCTGCGTGGATTTGGACGTTTGGTGCAAAACTCTGCCACATCCAAATGTGGACAGCTACCTGTTGTGCCTTCGACTACTCCCTTGTGATGAGGAAACGGCTTAAAACACAGTTGTTCTCTCCAACCTTGGGAGATAACCATTTATCTGATCATAAAAAGCAAATGTATGAAATATACTTCCTTGGAAAATAACAACCATAACTAATCTTTTGTTTTATCTAAAACCATCACAGCTCGTCAACACACAGAATAAAATGTGACCTCAACCCCGACTTACAGTATAAGCTCAAGAACCTCAGTTTTATATTTCGTGAAATACAGCACACTTATCACAACGCTGCACAAAAGGACCATGCTCACAGTCTCACCTGGACAGATCTTTGCTGGAAGTGAACCTGGGTGACGGTGGACTGAGAGGAGGAGGAGGATGCAAACTCCTGGTTCTCAAACTGTCTCTTCACACTGGCCAGCCCTCCAGGCAGCGAGCAAGCCTCTGACTCATGCATCATCTATCAGCAGAAAACAGATGGCAAAAATCACCCCAGAGAGTCCATCTACACAGGTGTTATAGATTAAAACGGTCACATGGAGAAGAAATGGAAAATGCAATAATATCCCAGATTCTCCATGTTTGACATAAGCAAGTTTTGTAAGACTTTTATTTTGTAGACTAGTTGTATATGCTTGTATGTAATGGCATTTTTGGTCATAAAAAATAATATTTACTGAATGAAAGTGGCCACTTTTATGATTAAATTCCATTATGCCTTGTATAAGCCTTATCGTTTCCATTTGGACAGACTGTGAACCTACTGCTTCTATCAGGGGATTGGATTTGACCTTGGGAAACTAAACTCTGCTCTCACTCTTTGTGTTATGTTATACATGTTTGCATTATGCTAGTACAAAAAAGTGAATGAAATGGCATTATGCTAATACTTTCAGAGTCCTCAGCACCGTGAGTGCTCTTTTAAACAACAACAAATCACTGCTGTGCCATCAACATTCACATTCCTTTAGAACTCTAGGTTGCAGAGATTGGCTGTATCCTCAAATAAACCTGAGAAAGATGCAGGTGCCCAGTAGGAATTAATTTGCTTTTTGCATATACTGCAAGAGAGATTGAAACAGCAGTAGAAAATATAGTCTTTCAGATTATTGAGTTAATAAAATGCAGCGAATTATGCTTTAAACTGGCGCTTACAAAGTAACAATTTCTTGGCAAAGAAAGAAAAGGAGGACGATTGATGATCACCGAGTGAATCACATCTGTATCGAGAAAGCCTTCTCGCCCTCTGACATCTGGGCAAGAATGCAATCTGACTTTTTGATAAAGTAATCCCCTTTTGGGATTGTTAGTTACAGTCTAACTCAAACATTTATATGTTGGCTTCTGCATACTTGGCTGCTGGGAAACGTCGGTGTATATGGGCAGGTTTGTGGCTGTTGCTATTTGTGTGTGAGAATGTTAAACATCACCTGCCCTCTTTTATACAAATGAGGCTACTGTGTGATTTGCAAGTTATTGCAGAGCAGTTTAGGTCAGGTCTTATTGATAATGACTATCATTCACATTGCCACCTGAGTACGTTAGAGACAAAATGTGTCAAATGTATTGAATATGTCTCCTTTAAATTGATGTCTAGAATCACAAAGATGTTGGGAAAAAAAAACCGAGCCGTTTAGATTGCTAATTATTATATACCTGTAGGAAAAGCACTTTCATTAAACTGACAGTGTGGGAATGGACTGGAACTTTCTATGTAACATTCACACACATTCACACTCTGATGAACACGTCAGAGAGCAACTTGAGGTTCAGTCTCTTTCCCAAGGATATTTTATGATGCAGACTGGAGCAGCCAGGGAGAAAACCACCAACCTTCCAGTCAGTGGATGACCTGTTTTACCTCCCAAAAAAAACAAAAACACAAAAAATCCACACTCGCCCCGCGGGCAGTCTTTATGCTTGGGTCCTCTAAAAGAGGCCCGGTAGCTTGAGGGTCCTGCACAGTATCTTTGTTGCTCCGAGGACTGCGCTCTTCTGGACAGAGATATTGCACGTTGCTCCTGGGATCACTTGATAAACCACTCACCCAGTTTGGGGGTCACGGCCTCAGTTGTTTCGATTACCACTGGGGACTGGTATTGAGCCATGTGCCTGTTCATCTTTGCTGCTATGATGCCTGACAGGAGCTTCCAAGTTGTGCTGAGGCAGGCTATTGGAAGCGCCTGTCAGGCATCATAGCAGCTAAGATAAGGCTCACTTCCAGTTAGTGGATGACCTGCTCCGTCTCATACTGGCTACACTAAGATTTATCTTTTAAATGGCAACACCAGTCAGCAAACGCACATTTAGGGAAACCTTTCACAGCGTTTGCTGACTGGTACAGCATATAACACACCATTTATGCAAAGCTCTTATGTCTGATGCTGCTATTTTCATATAAAGTCAAAGTGTTGTGGCACCTCCTTTGCAAACAGTCTACATGTTACTCCTTTAGTGGCGTACTCCTTTAGCTTGGTAAAGTCACTGCTTCTGGACAAGAAATGGTCCTTCTTGTAACCCATTTCTAACCCAAAATGACATTTTCATATTTCTAAGTCAACAGATGAGATACTGAACCTGAAATAGTGAGCCTCAGATGTGTTGTGTAGTTTTTGTTGTTGCAAATTGGATGTTTCCCCTGTCTTTAGGCTTTATGCTGAACTAGCCATGTGCTGGCTTTGAATTTACATTCCCCACACAAATATAAGATGGGTATCAATCCTTTCATCTAATTCTCAGCAGTTGGATGAGAGATATTTCAATTTTATGAACATCAAACTATTATTTTGAGAGTAATGACAAATCATATTTTTATTGAAAGTCAATAAATTGAGCAGATCCCTTCTTAATAACTGCTATGAGCAGCTACATAACTAAAATTGTGATAGTTTAGATAAGACAAGAATGGACAGACTTTGTGTTGATAGAAATGTAATCAGGGTGTTATTTCAATTTGTGCAGAATATATTCTTTTGTATTCTATGTATTGTGACTTGTTGAAGAGACAGCCTTGCTATATTATTAATAATTACTCTTGATCAAGACCTCTGCTACTATTAAGCATGCCGTTACTTGTATGTTGACATGTAGAAAACAGCTGCAAAAGGTGGAGAGCAAGAAACCATGAAAACTCCATCTGGTGTGTGCCCCCCCCTTTCGTATTCACAGCTACTGACCCACAACTCCCCTCACACCCACATATGCACACACATCCAGATGCAGCTGTCAGTAGACACCACGTGAGAGTCCGCTGAGGTTGGAGAGCTTGCAGGGGAGTGCAAAAGGAACACCGACTGAGTCCTGTTGGGAGGCATGATGCTAGTATTGAGAAGCATGCAGAGGTTTTATTTAAAGAATGATTGTGACCATTTAGAAACCAGAACAAGCCACTTGAGGCAGTGCTTTACAGTGATGTTAGTGCTTGTTGCCTTGCAGACCCCTGACCAGCACCTAGTTAATGCGGTGGAAATCACCATCATGGAGCTATTTGAGTTATTTTTCTGTTAGTGTGTGTTTATAGTTTGCAAGCTCTGGCTTGTCGCGTGCAGTTTAAAGGGTGACAGTGGGAACTGGGTTCTCTTGTGGAAACACGCCAGAGTGGCCAGATGAATGCGCCACATTGATTATTTATCAGCTTCAGCTTCAGCTGGCGATGGTTTTAATGAAAAACTGATGCCTCCATCCTCCCACTCTTACGTTGTCCGGAAAAGAAAACATTAACAGACTTCACTGCAGCTGTTTCAACCTCGTCTTTCACTGTAAAACATTTACATGCTGGGAAGTAGTGATAGGCTTTTATGTGCTTACTTTACAGATACAGAGCGGGTGATTTCCAGCAGGTACAGTCTTGTTTTACAAACAGAGCAGTCTTACTGTATTGGCCTTGGCTTACAAAACTGCTCCCACAGTTGAATTAGTGGCTTTCAAAAGCACATGGTGACTCTTCTAAGCCTTGGAGACTTTTTTTTTTTGTCCTTGATGACGACTAATCACTCAAGGATATTCTGGAAGTTTTTTTTTCTTTTGTCTTTTTTGTGGGTTTAATTAAAGAAGGAATAATGTTTGAAGTTCTGATGATGATGATTTTTTTTTTAAAATTATGGCTACAGTTAAAATGAGTAGGCAATGGTAGTTTTTTTTTTTGCTACAGTAACAAATTGAACAAATGTATTAGAACTTGATTTCTACATAATCCACTGGTTAAATGTCCTCCATCTGAGGACCATTCCTGGTAATCCACGTAAGCTCTGTTTCTCCATCCATAAACGTAGTATCGGATCTAACAGTCCTCCGCCTTTTCTCCACCTGGAGGATTATCCCCTGACATTCCCAGTGTTTACCTGTGCTCAGTTCCCTATGGTAACAGATTCAATAGAAAGACTGTAAACCTTTCACTGAGTCTCTCTTGGTTCTGCATTTGGGTCCAATTTGCTAACGGGCCACATGGCCTTGACAGTGGCTGGAAATCTATTATCAGTTGTATTATTAGATTGTTATCAAAGCCTGCAATAGACTGCCAGCCTGTCTGGGTATACCCTGCCTCTTGCCCCATGACAGCCGGGCTAGCTCTGTGACCCTGAGCTGGATGAGCAGAAGGGGATGGGTGGATGGATAAATATACAGTTTAGTAGCTGTTCAGTCCCATGGTTACCAAACCGAGGGCCAAATGTAATGATGACATCTCAACAAAACCAAACTTGTATCCAATGAGGATGAGGTTATTTCACTATCTGATGTCCTTTTTAATAAAAAAAACAAACAACAAAAACAGTTATCATGCTGCTTTTTTTTCCTGTTAACTAAAGAAATATTTAAATTAAGTAGTTTCTCAAAAATCTGTTACTCTTAGGATAAACTGTAAGTTTGTAGAAATGATCATTTTCTAAATAAATATTTTTGTTTGAAGAGACGCAGAAGTACCTTTAACATTTTGTGTATTTTGTTTTTTTGCATACGCCAGAAGGAGCGACAAAAGGAGCCAGTTAAACACTTCAGTTTGTAATGCATGGTTCAGGCTACACAACACCTCATCTAACGAGACAACACAATGTTGAATCTAAAAAGAGACATAAATTCAAACATGCTAAAGCAAAGCCACTCATGGGTTTGCATCCATCCTTTACGTTGCTGTCATCTTGTAGCCGCAGTTAGCAACTGCTGCTGAAATCTCAGCTTGTTTTGTACTCACAGGATACTAGCTGTATATAATTTACAGGTGTGTCCGTTTCCTGCTAACAATGACTGGAGCTGGGCAAGATGAGGGACTAGTAATGTTTTCTGGTGTGTTGGCATGTGCATTGTTAATACACCTCTGGTCTTTCCCGGTAAACTGAGACCAGTGCCGCTGGCTCTGCTTTCAGTGAGCTGGGATCAGTTACACTGGGTGATTTCAGTGTTTTACTGTTTCTTTTCCTAAAGGAATGGTTTGTAAAATTCTTCCACCGCTTGTCATTGTCAGCTAATAGTAAATGATTTTTGATAATATAGTAGATATTTATTTACTCTGAAATTAATCAGCAAGGAAAGAGTGCAGAAAGGTGAAGACATCCATGTGGAGAGCAGACAGGCAGCACAAACAGTATGCTTGTGTGCTGTTGCTGTTGGGGTGCAGGGTGGGGGGCATAAATTCACTGCTCTAGAGTCATAAATTCTTACCCTTACATGGCTGTAAAACATGACCAGTGTCACCACATCTTTCATAGCCTGCAAGAAGAATCCACCAGGCAGGAGATAGCAGAGTCCACTTTGAGTAACAAGTGTGCGCAAAATACTGGCCATCGTTGTGAGAAAAAAAGCCTACTTTGGACCGGTCTCTGGATCAGAGTTGATCACTGATATTGTGTAATTTGAACCCCACATTAGTGGTCACAAGCCAAAGGGGTTGAACACCTCGCTTAAAATATTTACAATATGTTCTGTTTCACAAGCTCATCTAATTTTTAGTTTAAGTATTTCCTTTATTTACATGCTTAATTTTCTGTGAATGTCACTTTTCCTTTTGTGAAATTTCTACAATAATATTACACTGTTTTTCTGTTCATCTAATGCATGATTTGGATTTTCTTTTTCTTCTTAAAACACTTCATCAATTTTTATTTAATCATTAGATAATTGTGTAGAATTTAACTGACAGCCAAATGCCTGCTGATTTGTTTAAAAAAAAAAAAAAGGTAATGAAATATACTGGAATAGAAAAACGATTCACCTCCAAATTGACCAGTTGTATAAGTAAACACTACTAGATGATTCCTGTTGACTTCCATTCACTCTAGAGATTTGTTCTTCCCATCCTGTAATGGATTCAACACAAGCAGGACAGTAGATTTCCTGTGGGTGATTGTCTGCTGTCTCTGTGGCTGCCTACACATCCTCACCTTCATCTCTCATTATGCGCGTGTGGAAGTATCATCTTACCACTGCAGAGGAGGAGCTGCTGCTTTCTTTCTTGGACACGGCAGCCTGGTACATTGCCAGCCGCTCTTTCACCGACACCGACTCGGCCTCTTGGTCCTCAGCACTCAGGGCGCTCTCCTTGGGACGTCTACCTGCGCTGCCAGCAGCTACACACACAAAAGATATTTAGCATTAAGATGCAGATAGCTTTTTTTTTTTATTCCCTGCAAACTAAACTGAACTTTATCCTATTGCCGGGTATGTCTTCTCAAGAGATCTGCAGAAAATTTACACCTACTCATTACTTTCTGGTACATCAGTAACTGCAGCGACAGAGTGTGCCATTTAATTGGACATAAGGGACAGGTTTGTACATGACGCGTCTGTTACAGTGGAAGACGCTGAATCAGGGATAGCAGCCATTAAAATATTACATAACACTATAATACATTAAAACATACACAGCATATGTAGGTGTTGGTTGGGTTTGAAGCTCTACTTTTTGCCGTTTACGGGTAATTTAAAAAAAACTCAATCAAAAACAGATTTTGATTGAGTTTTATGAGTTTGATATAGACATCTGATTTAGTTCAAGATACTGCAGACAGAGTCAAATTATCCTGAACAAATACTGACACGTAAAAGAAGCAGGATACTCAGCAGCCTCCATGTTGCACAGAGCATCCCTGCGGATGGCCAATTAGAGAGGACCATTGATTTTAGATTTGACTTTTCTGTGCTACAAAGCATCATTAAGCAACAGAGAAGGCTCCAATAAGGCTCAAAATACGCCCACACTGGACCTTTTAGCTCTTGGCATGTTTTCAGCCAACAACACCGTGGGATGAAGCAGACCCTAAATAGAAATTATTCTCCCTTATTATATGCTCATGCTGTGACCTTTTGACATGTTGAAATGTTCCTCCTAGCTGTGCTTTCACATTAGGTGCTTGTATTTTTTTTCTCATCATGTATGTGTACTGGTGTAAGTTGGCAAAAAGTGGATGCCAGGAAGTTCGACTTCATAACAGAGGAAAAAAATATTTGAAAAGTCTTGCTTCTTCAATGCATTTGGATGGATGGATGGATGGATTAAATAAATGTCCCCTTTGGTGATTCTGTAGTATACAGATAAGAGCCATGTAAAGTACATACTGCTCTGTAGAGTATATAATGTTCATGCTTATCTATCCTAATGCCCATTTATTAAATATCTGTGGCTTGTTATATTCCACTCATCATTTCTATGTCTTCCAAATGAATTCATTTAAAGTTCGATCTCTATTATTGAACTACAGCAACATATCAATGCTGACTCTCCTCAGCCTTACAAAAAAAAGACTCATGCAGACTTGGTCAGTGGCCCACTTTTTAATTTCTACTTTGGCTACATTTAATGGCATAATGGACAGGTTTATATAGACAGGTTTCTGACGGGGCTCCCACACAAACGCAAAGCAGAAGATGAAGCATCGCCAAATATGCTTCCAAACCAAAGACTAGAAAATATGATGAAGCATATCTCGCCTTTGGCTTCACCTGCACAACGGTGGTGCCAAGGTAGGTATCCCCGACAGAATGTGTTTCCCCTGCGTCGGGAGCACGCGCTGGGCTGTCCAAATCACGGACAAACAGTATCCCACAGCTGTTTATGTTTTTAAACCCATTTTGCACAGAGAGGCATTTTTTGAAAAATGTATTGATAGCAATGTTGAATATTCTTACACAGGAAAACAAACAAAACTACACGTAAAATAATGACACCATAAAGATGGTTTGTTCTCTGTTATTTAAAAGAGTACTAGTTTATTTTATTGCTACCTGTAATTTATTGCAGTTTACTTTTATTTGTTTAATTGTTTACAAAAGGTTTGAGGTGTGAAATAAACTGCAGTGGAGTTTGGAAACAAAATATGGGCGTGT
>VVHJ01001720.1:5013-23400 GCA_015107715.1 Tylochromis polylepis
GTTTGCTGCTTGTCAAATCACCGACATTAACGTGGAGCAAGAGCTGTGCTGTAAACAAGGACCTTTCCGGTAAAAGACGAAACCACAGAGGAGGGAATGGTACTTACTTGTAATTACCCACTTGGTTGAATTACTTAATGTTTTACAATTTTATTTTCAACAGATACAGGTTTCAATTCCCTTCATCATAAGATCATTCGTCAGTAGGTTTATTTGTTGTTGATAAATTGATACAAAAGAACAAACACCCCACCCCGTAAGCTAATGGTTGCGACTAAAGTGGTGCGAGATAACGCAAGTCAGCGGAGCGTTGAGTACCATATGGTGAGTGAAGGGAAAATAGAAACTGTCACTATCTGTCTTACTGAAACTCTGAAAAGCACACCGTTTCATTCTCAGGAAAAGCGGGTGTGCCGTCCATAATGTTAGGGTAACTCCTAGTTAAAAAAGTTAAAAAGCTGTCAAAGCATAGTTTCATAGTTCATTCCGGTTTATTATAATGATGATATGTATAATATATTGAGACTCCCAATCACAGCTAGGTTAAATAAAATAAACCATATAAACACTACCAGTTCAGGTAAAGCCATCATGGGATGTTAAATCTAAAAATTTGCATCCCGAACTGTATTTCTATGTCAGTGTTTTTTTTTATATTTTTCAAATATATTTTAAATTGTTTGTTTATTAAAACAGCCTCCATCCTTACCACCACTAATACTGGATTTTTGGAACTAATATTAAAGGCTGCAGGGTTGTGTTGTGGTTAGCAATGTCACCTGCAAGAAGGTACTGGTTTCAAATGTTCTCACTGGGTCCTCTGGCTTCCTCAAGCAATCCGAAAACATGTATGCGTATGGGAGTGAATTGCTGTCTGTCCCTCTGACAGACTGGTGACCTGTCCAGGTTGTATCCTGTCTCTCATCCTATGTCAGTTGGCATATAATCTAGCCTCACCATGACAACGAATTGCGCAAGCAGAAGTAGAGGTGTGAAGTAACACAGTACAAATATTTCGTTACTGTAAGTAAGTAGCCTTTTCAAGTATCTGTACTTTATATATGCATTTATTTTTCTAACAACTTCTTACTTTTACTCCCTATATTTTTAACCAAATGTCTGTACTTTCTACTCCTTACATTTTCAAAACAGACTCAGTACTTTTGGTTTAAGACACTTGAGGGGAGTTCTTTTTTTCATGTCCCTGCGCATCTTCACACATCAAACCTTCAAAATTTGAGGCTCAACAGCAACAAATGAAAGGCAGTTCTATTTGTGTATTAATCATGAGGAGATGTCACATAAAAAGAGATGAAAGAGGCCATAATCAGGGGTTAAAATGCCAAAAGAAGATTGCCTGCCAAAACTGGTTTCTGGTATTTTCCAAAAACTGATTGCCTTTATTTAAACTGCCACAAATAACTTGATGGCCTATAATATCTAAAACATATGTCAAATGTATCCCTCATGAATGATATCAAGTCATCTTGAGCCACAAACAACATTCCTATCACAAGGTAGAAGCCGCAATCAGGATTTGGCAAAGTGACTTTTATATATCCTTTATTTATCCAGTTAAAAAGTCTAATTGACATTAACACATGTCTTTTTAAGAGTAAGCTGGCCAAGAGGACAGCAGGAATTGCAACAAATATAACAATAATTCTATAAAGATATTTTAAGTGGCCAAAAAGGACTGGATTGGTTATAATGTAGGTATAGTAACCCAGAGTCACAAAGATACTTGAAAAACATGTATTTTTTAAAGTTTATAAATAACGCCTTTGTCAGTCCTGTTCACTAAAGTCTATTGACCAATATAAGTAAAGACATGATACATAAAAAAACCCACATAGAAACACTGGGAATCAATTTTTGGCACATAATCACATTTTGGCACAACACAGGAATGGGGGCACATGTCTGTAAGTTGCAGTTGCTGTCCTTCATCATCTAGCTAGCACTACAGAGGAGGAGCAACAGAAGGATAAAGAGAGCAATATTTTTTAAGTAGCAGGTAAATGCAACATTTTTGTCACCTCAACAAATGTCAGCAAACACACACAAACTGTTTGTGTGTGCAGTTTGTCACACTGTGTGTCTGCTAGCTAAAGGTAGAGCTGCTGTGAAGATGTTAATTTTACTCAGAGATGGAGAAAGATAAAGACGGCAGGAGAGGAAAAAGAGAGGTTATATTTAATCTCTGCTCAGTGGTGAAACTGGAAATTTAAATATCGGGTCTGTACATTTGACATGATTTTTTTCATGTTGTAAAATGTGCTGAAAAAAAACTGAGACAGACTAACTGTGTTATTTAAAGGTTGCATGAAAATAATATGCAGTTTAGTGCAGGATAAACTGGTTAGCTTGTAGTAATGTGATGGATTTAAAATAAAGCATTGTGTTAGACTGGTGCAAAGTGGCTGTGGTCATCAGAGTTAGGTTACATTAAGTATTACAAAGATGAATTTGAAGTTAAGCTGGTTATGCTTGGATTCATTCACTGAATTCCACCTTCATACTGTTTAGTATAAAGACAGCATAAACAGGCACAGTGTAGAGGATGGAACAGGACAACTCATGAAACACCTGCTTACATCTTGTTAAATTCAGTTGTGTAATCCACAAAGAGCAGTAAACCTCAGAGCAGCAATAGCCCAGATCATCTGATCACAGCCTGTACACAGAGAAAATCTACCAGAGCTCACAATAGAAATTGTGATTCTTTTCCCCATGCTGAGCCACTATAACACTATAATTTTAGGGTTCCACCACGTGCTGAATCCCACTTTAACCCCAGGCTATGCTCATTTTCTGTTTAGAGGCAAAGTCGCCCTCTACAATGTATGCAACAGAAAATAGATCTTTTTTTTAATTCCTTCTTTTGCAGTTCAAGCTGAGTGCATTTGTTAGAATTAAAATTTACACTGAAATAAAGTTTGTATTCTCATTTATATTTATTATTTTTATTACATTAATATAGCACAAGGTTCAGTTATCTTTGCACAAAAATAGCTGGTAGAAACATCCTCCAAAGAGCTATTTTTTACTTTCTTGCTTTGAGTACATTTCCTGTACTTTTTCACTTTTACCTGAGTAAAGTTGAATCAGTACTTTAACTTTTAATGGAGTGAAATTCATTTATGAACTTTCCATCAATGAGTTTCACAAGCTAGTAATTTAAGGTAAAGCCATTACTTGACTCTCCACTGTCTGGTGTGCCCTGCTACATGTGCTGCATGCAGTGCTGAGAGAACTGTGAAGAATGGAGCCAGAGCACACTCTGCTGGGCAAACACTGTGATGACACAGCTTCAAAATGATCTTTTCTGTACTTTGTTCTGTATCTGTGAACCAAAATGTCAGTCTGACTCCGTGTTGGTAACACATGGATGTTAAGTTGTATTAGCGGCATTTTAATCAGTAATTTAGAGAAGCTGAAAGAACATTTTTTTCTACCGCTTGCAGTGGAAGTAGTCTTACAACATAACATACACTTTGTTTAAAGAAATATGCAATAAATATTTAACAAAAGCATAACTTTAATAAGTGAAAAATTCACTCTGTTGGTATCTCACTTGCATTCCTATAAAAATCTCACTGTTTTCATCTTCGGGAAACAGCAAAACCTCTTCCTAGCTATTGATAATTCTTCACACAGTAGCAACCGAAAACACACCTTCTACACAGGAAGCGACGGTTTTGATCAGATCAGAAATGAGTTCAGTTGCCTTAGCAACTAACCAGCACACACACACACACACACACACGCACACACAAAGAAAAGAAAAAAAAAGCCACCCACTCATGCTCAACTTTTATGCTGACAGAAGGAACCAAAATGGATGAGCTCGGTAAGAACTTTCTGTCATGTTTTACCTTCATGAATGTCCTCAAACTAATCGGTGGTACAATTTAAACTGAGGTCAAAACTGTTAGTAAAATAAGGAATTAGTGTGTTGACACTGTAAGATCAAGCACAGTCAGTGCTTATGGAGTATTACCACAGTCTTGTGTGTTCTCAGACTGATTTATACAGACTCTAAGTACAATATTTAATGTACTCAATGATCCAGCTTGTTGGAAGGAATTTGTTCTTGTGTTTTACCTCTGATTTGTAGTGCTCTACATGTGGCGATTCACTACAAATCAAATACAGTGTAACATTTAGAATACAGTAGCATTTTACAAGTCTTAACAAAGTCATTTAATTCACATACTGGAAATGAAATAAGGGTGATGGTCAAAAGGTAGGA
Source organism: Tylochromis polylepis (assembly GCA_015107715.1). Lineage (NCBI taxonomy): Eukaryota > Metazoa > Chordata > Actinopteri > Cichliformes > Cichlidae > Tylochromis > Tylochromis polylepis. The sequence continues at coordinate 9,269 of VVHJ01001720.1, forward strand.
CTAAAAGAAATGAATTTGTTTTAATTTCACAATGTCATAAAATATTTTTCTGGGGTGTGATGATGTTTAAAGATGTTGATCTTTATTGACTTACTGACATTGAAAGTTAAAGTCATGTCTTTAACTTTTTAAAATGAACCTTTTTCTTTCTTTTTTTTCAACAGCAATGCTACTTCTATGTAAAATACAAACGTTTCCCATTTCCCTAGATGTGTGGTTTGCTCTGTACGGAGGAGAGAGTTGTATTTGCTGTAATAAATGTCACCAGATTCTTGCAACATTGTCACAAGTTTCATTTCTGCAATGTGGTATGTCCTCACTTCCTGAGGAAGGCAACTTGCATGAGCAACCTTAGTCTGCTAGCATCTTGAGCTGTACATTGAAATCCAGTATAACCTACTCCACAGAAAATGTTTCACTTAACATAAATTATATACATTATACATACAGTCTAACAGTAAACACCCACAAAGAACAATAAGTGTGAAAGAACAATGTGTTTTGTGCAAATGTTGTGTAATATGAATATTTGGCTGCATGAGTATTTATCTGAGGTTTAAAGATTTATTGTGTGTGTCCTGCCGCAGATTTGCTGTTAGAGGAGCTGGCCCTGAATCCAGCGGGTTCAGACAGCGTCCCTGAGAAAAAGAGCAATGATGCAACTAAAAGAGAAGTAAAAAGACAAAACTCATTAATCATGAGCTTATCCTGTTTCTGCTTTATCCCCTGTTTCATTTGTAGATGAACCTGAAATTCTAGAGAAAACAACTTAAAACCTAACATGTAATTTAATTTCTTTAAGCATAGAAACTTCAGTAGATGTTGGTTGTGTTCACAGGTGCCAAGTGAAGTTTGTGTTGGAACTACCAAAAATGGAAAAGTCTCAAACCCCTCAAATGTGTACAGGTGAAGTTCAAAGTTGAACCTGATTCACACTGGTGCTGTGTGAAGATCATTAGCTTAATAATTTAAATAATAAATTTAATAAATTTATGTTTGTTTTTTTTTAAACTTAAGACTTAAGTTTTTTCTTTCATTCAGACCACACCCAAAAAGAGAATAGCAAATACTGTCAAAATTAAAGCATTGTCCTTCAGCAGATTCTGGCCTTTATGTAGATGTGCTTTATCTGTACTGCTTTGTAGATTTTCTTAAGGTTTAAAGGGTTAAGAATTTCTAATTATATTTTTGCTATGGCTAAACAACATTATCTCCAGAAATGCAATTCAGTTGGGCAAAACATGTCAAGAATTTCCCTTCAGTATCAATTATTAATGATGTTACGGGCTGTCAGTTTTACATTTTAAAACATTCATGTTTTGCCTCTCTCTGGGATTTAGTGATGTTCCAACTCCTGTGCCAGCTTTTGTGGAACCTGACTCACCGACTCAGGAGCTGGACTTAATCTTGCAAGACCTGATGGGTCTAGCTCAAGGGGTTAGTACTACCTCAGTGTGGAAATCCATATTTTAAAAATATTGAAAATAATCTGTGTTGCCTTTTTGAGCTTATTTATTTTAATGTCAAGCCTGAATAACTCCTTCATCCAGAAGATTCTGGCTTGACATGGTTAACAACAGAGGGCAGCATTGTACTAATATCAGACTCAAGCTCTTGGACCAATAAGCATTTTGTTCTTAAACTTTAAAAAATGCTCTGATTAAATATAAAAATAAACATATCAGATAGTTAATATATTTTGATTAAATATGTAAATAAAACAGTTATTCCTACATTTTGTACCATAATTTAGGATGTGGAACCTCCTCCAACCGACCCACCACCACTTACACAGAAAAAGCAAACAGAAGGTGGAAAACAGGAGAGCAGCAGCAGCAACAACACTCCAGCAGGTTCAGATGGAAAAGCCTCAACGCAAAGAAAGAAAACAGATATGATAGATGACCTGCTGGGAGGGTTGAGCACTGACTTGGAGAAAATTGGTGTACGGACCACAGCCAAGGGCCACTGTGCTTCCTGCAACAAATGCATTGTAGGAAAGGTACAATCTGGACCTACAGGACACAAAGAAGAGAATTTGTCACCCTGGTACCAAATTGTGGAAATTCAAACATGATGAAAGAGATCACAACCTCTTGTTCCCTCTTTCACTTACATTTCCTTTCTCCAGATGATCACAGCACTGGGTGAAGTGTGGCACCCTGAACACTTTGTGTGTGCGGTGTGTAAGATGGAGCTGAGCACCACAGGCTTCTTTGAGAGAGATGGACGGCCGTACTGTGACAAAGACTACCATCAGCTCTTCTCACCACGCTGTGCCTATTGCAAGGGGCCTATTATGCAGGTGAGGAGAACTGTATTCATATATAACCATGCCTCTTCATAGAAAGTAAGATTAAAATAAAAATAGGTGTTAAAATTTTCTCCACTAAAGTATGTAATTTCATGTTTTAATTAATTAATTTTGGTGGAAAATGCACATAGAAAATTACCAAAATACCAATCTGGAATTCTCTGATATCTAAATCTCACTCAAATTCAGCTGCGCTGTTGTTTGATTTAAACTATAATTTGTTCTGTCATATAGTACATCCATTTATTTACACAATAATCTTTTGAAGATTGGATGATGACATACAGTAGTATGTAATCAATTTTGCTCAACATATCCCATATGTCAGCCGAATAAAGAAAACACAAAACCATACTGGGATTCTGCAGACTGGGCTTAAAGCATGCTGCAGACCAAAGTCATTAATCAGAAACTAATGCAACTTCTTCTGTGTTTCACTTTGTGTGGTTCACAATTCACATTTTTGTGTTTCCTGACATTTGAACATGTGAGATGAGACAAACCGTACTAATCCTCAAAGGAAGTACATTTATGTTATAATATTTTGGGCTGCCTTAGAACATCGTGACAGCCCTGGACCAGACCTGGCACCCAGAGCACTTCTTCTGTGCACACTGCGGAGGCTTGTTTGGAACGGAAGGTGAGAGATTTGTGGATTATTTCTCTCCAATTGAAACCACAACTTTAGCAAAATAATTCACTGCATCTTATGCCTATCTTAGGTTTCCTAGAGAAGGATGGGAAGCCATATTGTTGTAAGGACTTCTACCACCTCTTTGCTCCAAAGTGCTCAGGCTGTGGGGAGTCGGTGCGGGAGAATTACCTGACTGCAGCCAATGGCACCTGGCATCCAGAGTGCTTCGTCTGCGCAGTGAGCCTCTTACCTCAGACCACACACACAGCTCTGGCTTGCATACAAGCCTGAGAATAAATGAGAAAAGATACCCGCACGTTTGCTTTATTTGCAACATTTTGACCTCAACGCTGATGAAAACCATATGCCTGATGAATGCTCTGCTGTTAGAAATGATGCAGATAAATCAAGGGAAGTGTATTCCTCAGTGTGGGTATCTTTTACATTCTCTTCAAATCTATTTCTGTATGTAGCAAAAATGGTTCAATGTGCAGCTCTGCTTTACTTAACATGTGCAATTGTAATATATAAAATTCTCTCAGTAGAAAGAGACAAGGAGGAGCAACTGCAATTTTAAGAATGTATTCATTGTTTTTCTGGCAGGTACTGAAATATGAGGTCCATAAACCAAACCATAAAACATATAAAAGGCATTTTATTTCTTAATACCTATCACTTAAAATTACAATTAACATGCCGTATCACATATAGAATACATCCAACTATCTTAGCTAATCATTACTCACAACCACCAACTACCATTAGTGCAGAACCGAAGTATTATTTTATGCAAACCAGTCATTATCAATAAGGTCAGTTTTACCTGCTACCTAATAACCTAAAACTAATTCCAGCAGGCTGAAGGTCAGACACTCCATAAAAAAGGATGAAGTGGACACTCAAAAGTGGAGACTTTTTAATCAACCTACTGATAAAAATAAATAAAACAGGTCATACAATTTAGGACCCTTGATCTTCCCAGCCACTTTTTCTGTTTCACAGCAACAGTAGAAACATTTCCATAACATGAGTCATTTGTGTCCTGCAAACCCCAGCTGAAATTCTGCTGCAAGAGCAGTCATTAACAAGGCTGTCACAGTGTTATTCTTATCACACATTTGCTAGTCATTAATTGCTTTATTTTGACTGTAATCTGTATGAAATCAGGCTAAAACTGTGATGCATATCTATTGTTTTAGTTTGTTTTGTCACCAACACTGAACAAACCAGCCCTTTGATGGACACAGGTGTTTCTATTACAGATAATTCAGGTGTTCCAAGGCTTTGGAGCTGTTCATGCTGGCCCACAGTCATGGCTTACTGGTGCATAATAAATGGAACAGTGCCACTGGTGATGTTAAGAGTTACACCTGTGCCTTTACTGCTACAGTATGACAAGTCAAACTGTCGGCCAAGAAAAATGACCATAATCAAATTCAGGACCGCATGCAATGCCGGTGCTGTACTTGTGGGTTCCAGTTATACTTTAGCGGTTATTAACAGATTGTTAAAAGAAACACAGCTGTAACACTCCTTTAGTTTTCATATTAAAGGTCCCTGCCATGTGATTTTGTGGCACTGTCACTTCGTTATCCGGCTGTAACAGTTAAGCATTTTCCAGGTGCTTGGTTTCCCTTCACACTGCAGACATTTAAAATGTATGGATTTAAATTCTTTTGCTTTTTCTCTAAAAGTTAGGTTATCATTCTACTATATGTTAAGCATGTGTTGGTTGGGTTTTGCATCACTGTGTGCACTAACTATTTTATATTAACTTAAAACTTTCATACTGTGACTTGAATCTAATTGAAACAGTTATAGAAAATCAAGAAAGTTAAATTGCTGGAAGATTTACAACTTTAAGCTTCTTCCTCCATAATACCATGCCTAATTTTACATAATTTTCTATCCTCCCTACTTACTTTTTTCTACTACATAGGACTGCTTGAAGCCCTTCACTGATGGAAGTTTCATGGAGCTCAATGGTCGTCCCCTCTGCTCGCTTCACTTTCACTCCAGGCAAGGCACTCTGTGCGGTGGCTGTGGAAAGCCCATCATCGGCCGCTGCATCTCTGCTATGGATCGCAAGTTTCACCCCGAGCACTTTGTGTGTGCCTTTTGTCTGCGGCAGCTCAGCCAGGGCATCTTCAAGGAGCAGCAAGGGAAGCCATACTGCTCAGCTTGCTTTGACAAACTCTTTGTCTGAGATTTGCGCATGAGTGAGATATAAATAATACAAAAAACAAACAAAGAAAAAACATTCGAATGCTGCATTACTGTCTTTGTTGAGTTTAGACTGTCTTCTGTGTATGAATGATAAAATAAAATGAAGCAACTGTACAGTCCCTACATTACAATTCATTGCTCTATTTGCATATACAAATTCTAAGTATATCACGGGTCACTAAGGTACCAAATGCTTTAAGTGATTCTAAAAACCAGTATGGTGAATTGCATGATAAATAGCATGTAACCATAAGAAAAACATACATTAATCATGGATTATATGAAGGGAACATGCTAACATTGTTACATAATTAATTAGATGATTATGAAAAATACAAATTTTCCCCATTATAAGAATAAATGTGAGGACTGAATGGTTCTAAAAGGTATATTGCTTGGTGTGAAATTTATGGGATTTCATTCATCATGATGACAAAATTTATAGGTGGAGTAAGAATAACACAAATGTGCCGTTTTAGTCCATGCTTTCCATTAAGCTATCCTTAGTTTGCCGTAAGACTTGGCAGTCCAGATATGCTCTCTCGCAGTATGGAACAGTTTGTCAAGGTGTTTGTCTATGTGGCCTGATAGCTTGTATTGGCAGTAACTGGCAATGAATCGGCATGCCAGCCTGAGTTTCCTCTTACCCTGACTGACCACTTGGCCTCTGGCGTGCACGGAATTCAGACAACCTCTTCATTTTCCACACAGGCTCTTTTATAGCTGTGCACGGAAGATTAATAGAGGTGGTGAGGTTAACAAAGGTGGTTTCAGAAGGAGCTCCTTCACATCACTGCATCTCTGTAGAAACTCATTTTGACTGCTGAGGGATGACAAAACCACAACGTGTTTTAATGCTTTTGAGGCTGTCGATGTCTTTGGGCTCATTTTGTTATAGGCAGACAGTGTGGATGATATGTGACGGTGAAGCATTTGCAGCCCAGTTGGGATGTACTGTTGTTCTAATAGAAGACAGGTTTCTTTCATGTGAATATTGTAATCAGTTCTGCAGAATTGCATCATGACTAAGTTTTGACTAAGCTTTTGAATTCTCTATCACAACTCATGTATTTAAATATATTCACTTCTTCTTTGTCTAATTATTATTTTTTTTGCCAAATTGCTTTTATCTGATATCTGAATTTTGCAGAATTTTTGACTGAAGAGTCAGTTAGCTAAATACATTGAAGGCTCATTTCTTTTAGTATGATGAATAACCAAACTTGCCAAAATGTTTTCACTGTTATTATCCCTAAAATAATGAGTTCAGTATTATCGCCAATGCCAAACTGTGTCTTATCTTATCAGTGATCTTCAGATGAACACTGGCTACTCTTCAGGCTTTCTTCAGTTTTGCTTAAGCAAGTCACTTGGGCTTGCATGTGACGTTAGTGTGTGAGCAGGAATGGAGGTGTGCATTAATCATGCTGTCATCACTTTCAGACTAGGTCCCTTAAGGCCTCTACAGAATATAGACCTTGCATCATGGAAGAACTGTGACTGTATCATGCTCAGTCAAAATCCACAATTGTAAGTGTTTAGTAGTCTAACAGTCCTCTGCCCAGATTGCTACCAAAGACTTACGATAATGATCATTTTTAGAAATGCGTGAAGATGCCTGACACGTTTGCTGCTGTGTTTCCAGCATGAGTCATACACAAAACATCATCTGGGGATATGATCTGATTGGAGACCTTGGCATGTAATACTACTGCAAAATGTCACCCTGTCATATGATAGTATTAAACATATCTCTTTCTGGATGAAGCACTTTTACAAATGATTGCTATTATATGTGGACCTAACACTGACAAAACTGTGTTATGAATGGAAAAAAAACACTAATGGCTTCAAAGAACTAAATGTAAACTAACAGTTGAAATTAAGATTTACAAAAAACACATGAACATTACTCACAGCTTTCGAGTCTCAAAGCAGGGAAACAAAAATCTGGTGTGACTAAATAAAACCTGACATTCACAGAAATATATAGGTGTTATCGTATGACTTTTACAATATTTTATGGAGGATAGGGAGGAAAAGTACCCTTTGGCACATTTTGAAAAAAAGAGAAAACATGAAATGCAAGCAGGGGTCTTTTTTAAAAGGTGGCTGAATAAAGCACACTCTGTGGAAAGCAGAGAGAGTGTAACTCAGGTGACATTTACAGCAGTGAAACAGAGTACGAACGGTCTGGGAGAGCACTGGGCCATGAGATGGCAGCTAGAGCTCATTGGGGGACGGAAAAGGAGTGGGGAGTATATTGGGACATAATGGATACTGGTGCAGAGGGACGCAGGGTGAGGAGGGCAGGGGTTGAGGAGTGTAGTTGTAAGAGTTTCCCTTGTGTGACACTGAAACTCAACACTCGCCTCCTCTCCTGTAAAATGAATGTGTCCGCTTGGCCACCCCTAATGGGGATGGAGGGGAGGCTTGTCCAGATCCATACAGCCCCACTGCAGGTCATACCCGGCTTGTCCTGCCATACCTAGTAAACCTAGAAACTTTGAACTCATAACTGTCAAACAGGACTTTGGCTCAGACCAGCACATTAATCAAGACATTTGCCTCTAGACAGATCCATGAAAAAACACCATCTTGAGACAACTCAGTTGCAACTTTTTCCTGACAAGGTGAAAATACAGCTTCAGTCAGTGCGGTAAAACATAGACGGCTCAGGTTACTGTAACACCATTACTGGTAACATCAATGCACAGCATATTTCTAATAAATGTAAACAGGTAATTGGATGTGTTATGGATATGTGTTAATGAAGATAACAAATGAAGTTTTAAAGCAAACCAAATGGCATCTAATTTAAAGCAACAAAACTTAAACTGAATGAATTTGTTACATCTTAGTTGCAATAATAGATAATTATCATCAGCATCAGTTTTACACTGCTATCATTCTAGAAGATAATTACTTTTGAGATATACAATTGGAGATATACAAAGCTGACACGGCAAAATTCAGTCAGGCCATAACTTTTCAAAACTTTTCTCTATTGTTTCCAAAATATATTCTCTCAGTAAATGAGATCATCGTGTCTCTTTCTTATCATGCAAGAAATGCATACAGAAATACATTATAGAACAGGAAACCTTCCTGTTATTCTGATATAAAGAGGTGTCATTAACCATCTATGCATAGTGAGCATAATGCACGTCTCAAAAAACATTAGTGCCTGTTACCCTAAGAAATAAAAGGGTTTCTGTGTAAGAGAGCTACATAAATACGTTTTCAACAGCAGAGGAAAAGTGACAACTTCAACACCTCAGTAATTACTTCCACACAGAGAGAAGTTTAGCTGGAGTGCAGCTCTACTTTGGGTGTGTTTGTTTTGGCCTTCAGCTAACGCTGGGTCACAGGTATCGCACCTGATTCATGACTGCCTCCTCTGTCCAAAGGGAACTTCTTGTTGTCATTGGCTGAACACTGAGTTCCCCTCACTATCTCACACTCCCTCACACACCAGCAGACTTATAAATGCACATACACAAACCTCACAAACTTGTAAATACTATTTGGGGATTTTCTGTTCGTGCCATCTTGGATTTGGTTTACATAATCACATACACAGACATGCACAAAAACAACACATGAGTGCAAAAGGCTTTGGTTTAGCCACATATTGGGAATAATTAAAAAAAATACTTATGTATGCTCACAAATCAATTCAACCATGTGCAGACTATCTTTGGGTTTGGTCAACAACATCACACAGATGCAAAACACATGCACATGCATAAATATATAAATGGCTTTTGTTAGTTTGGTGTCTGTCTCTCAGTCTCTCTCTGCCCAGCCTTCTTAGTTTTGGTTGACACAAAGCATATCTGTGCAAACATCACTGCCCTCCCTGTGTGCTTGCACATCCTTAACCAAGTGAACTTTAGGTCTCCAGTTTTTTATGGGTTAAATGGAGCCAGCTCCAGAGGTGGACTTAATGGGTGGTTCCCAAGACAACTTCAGCTTCTTCTCCTGTTATTTTGCTACACATCTTTGTCTCATCTCCCTCACATCTCCTGCCAAGTGTCTCAACTGGACCTCCATGCTCAACAAGGAAAAACTTGGTTGAGCAAGACAGCATGGTGCATTTTATCTGGATTCTAATAACGGCATGGATCAAACTGGCTGGGGTTATGAAAAAGATTTATAAGACAGTCAGTTCCTTCTGTATGCTAGACTTTACTATCAAGAAGATAGATGGTTTCATTATGCTTGCTCATTGTGTCCATGTGTGGGTTTACTGCAGAGTGTGCCAGAACTTTACACTCTGTGATATGTTCAGGGAAACCACTCTTGCAATCGATGGATGGCTTTGAGAAAATTAAAGCCTTCTTGTAACTGTTAGAACATGCTTTGGATGGTGGTAAACCTGCAGTGATTTAGTTTAGTCTCACATATCACTGTTTTTCAAAATATGGTCCAAAGGTAAAAATTAGGTAACACATCTCAATCTCTGTTGGAGCTCCATAGGTGCCCTCTGTTGTTTGTATGAAACATGCTTGATAGTTAGGGCAGGAGCTTTGGCTTTTTAAGTAGCAAGGGTAAGGCTTGGACCAGAGGTCAGACATTGAGCATAACAGTGCTTATATGGCTCTGATCCAAATCCGCTGCCTTTGTAGCAGCCACAGCATGGATCATTATCAGATTTGTTTTAAAGAGTGATGGCTAACCGCAATGCAGCCCTGTTGCCTAAGAGTTGAATGGCCTCCTGGGTTTAGACAAACTTGGAAAAGTTTGTTGAGGGCTGGGGAGCCCCACCAGCGGAAGATCAGGGTTGGCTTGTTGATAAATCACAGCCGCTGTAGTAAGGAGCCCAAAAGGCCAGCTTCTAGTCAAACTTCGCACTAGCCCACTTTGAAAATAAATCTGAAACTTTGTGGGGGCAAATACAATTTTAACCTTTTATGGCGTTTACCATAAAATCATGAGCAGGTGTCCATTTTACAGCACCTCAGCTTTGGTAAGTTTGACTGCATGTTAATTTAATTTGTGCTGAGAGGATTTCAGTTTGCCCTGGTGAAGGATAAATTAACAGCTCACTCAAAAACTTTGGGCTGGTGGAGACATTTTTGTAATTGCTAATCCCCCAATGCTTTCTGTGACACCTTGTTCCCACTAAACCCATTAAGATGTAATCATAAGCCCTCATCTGAACCCAGGCTTAACCAACAGCTATGTGTTGATGGAGCTGGGGTTACTCCTTAGCATAAAAATGATTTAGTACACAGTAATTCAAAACCACAGCATTGCTTTCATCAATAAAGATTTCTTCTCTCTGAGGATATACTGGAATCCAAAAGTGATCACATTTTAAAAATGTAATATTTAATCTTCAAAGACGAGTTCTTTTCAAATGTGTTCATTATTTAAACAAAATTCAGAAATCATTTAAACTAATGTAGTGACACAAATGATTCATATTCTTTTTTAAAGAAAAACACACTTCTTTAGGCGTAAGCGTATGTTTTCATCTTTTTTCTGTTTTTTAAATCTTGATGAAAGCTAAGATGAATATCTTTGGATAAAATGTTGGTTAACTCTTTCAACTGTAATATGAAACTTGGGGAAAAAAACTCCAGCTTACGTGATTTTATGCTAACTTCTCTGTCTCCTTTTTATTGAAAAAAAAAGATTCATTTTAACACCAAAGTTTCTTCCTTTCGTTTATCAGATACTTACTCAGATCATCTCTCTCTCTCTCTCTCAGCCTTTTTTTTTTGCATACTTCATAATCACATAGCAACCAACAAAGCCAAGACAAACAGGAACACATGGATTATTCAGTCATTTTTATCAACATCTTGTTCACTTTCCTTCCCCGAATGATGTCTGGCTTTGTAAATATTTCCACTAAACAGTTGAGTCTCCATCAGGGCTTACGGTGGGATTAGAGCTCAAATTACTGACTCTGTGGCTCATTTACTCTCCGAATCCACGGTCTTCAGAACAAAGTTGAATGTGGACATGTCCAGTGATATGATAATAGCATGAAATGAGAAACACATTTCTCTTTCCAGTGCTGCAGAAAGGCTTTTATGTGTAATGTTTGATGTTACAAGTTGTAACACATAGAGGATGTGAAAGGCAAGGGCAGGGACAAAAGTAAAGGTTTTCTATGCTATGGTATGAAACTGAGCATCTCAGAAAGAAATCTAGAAATCTCGAGTCAAAATTTGTAATTAGCATTCATAGTTTAGCTGTAATAAAATGTGCACAGTAGAAGTAGCAGTAGACCAACTTGGCATACTTTTGTTTAATTATCCTCCTGTTATTGTTACAGTTATGACTGCACTGTTTACCCAGCAATGACTCATCTCGCATGAGGTTCATGTCTTGTCAAAAAAGTGGTTAATTTACTGTGGTGACAACATCAGTTCAAACCACAAACAACACCACGCTCATTTTGGTCACTGGTGTTGAAAAATGTTCTTGGCAGTGTTAATGATTGACTTAAACCTGCATCATTCTATTATTGTTATCTTCCTGTTTTCTCTCCAAAGAGGAATGGACGGCAACAAGCCATGCCTCATTTATCTTCTGAGATATTATCACTGAATGCTGCTAGATACACACTGCTGTCTGACCATTCAAACACAGCGTTCCAATCTTACTCAGGAAATGAGGGCGAGTAGCAAGACGATTTGTGTGATCATGCGGTTGCTATGTGGCATCACAGCATGAAATTAAACCAAACCACAAACCATGTAAAACATGATTTCAAATATGCAGTTATTTGTGCTAGTGGCAATACCAGTATAAGCATTAATATCATAAAGTTTCTGGTTTGTTTTTTTTTTACTTTATTTTAAAATGGTCTGAAATGTGAATGGGACATTTAGCAGGTAATAATTCATGACGCTATGCTTGCCTTCACTTTCAGAGACCTCCCATTTCTGTTTCTATTTTCTGTATCAAGTCAGAGCCAGTTTGGCTGCTGAAGATAATACAGTAGTCCATGGTGATATCAAAAATTTATTTTCATGCTTTTTTTAACCAACGTCATCCATGACATGGCTCTATTTTTGACCAAGAATGCAGGCAAATTTCAGAAGAAAGTTCTTTTGACTTTTGACCATTTTGAGACACAATTTTTGATGCCACCGATGACTCAACTAGCTAAATGTAATTATTCTTTTATTAGCACAGCAATTTTCTGCAAGACATAATTGAATGGGAGGTTCTCTAAAGATTAGCCAACCTTTTAACAGGATAAAATGACATTAGATAATACAGCTTGCTACTGAAACATGGGAATGATTGGCTAATCCAATTCAGTGTAACGGGAGGATGGAGTCCCTTTGAGTTGTCAGTGGGTGAGAGGCTGGTTTCACCCTGGACAGGATGCAATCAATTGCAGGGCCAACACAGAGCAATTAAATTTTAAATTAACCTAACATGAAAATAGACTTGCACAGGGAGAAGATGTACGACCCCAGCCAGTACATTTGAACCTGCTGTAAGATGAATGTGCTAACTACTGCACCACCTAATTTATTTAATCATCTGTTATCAATTTCAAGTTACTTTTTAAATATATGTGTGAAATATTTGCTTCTTTAAAAAAACAAAGGCAATTTCTCTGTGACCTCAAACTTTTGATCTGTGTTGTCTGTTTACTGGTCAGACAAGATTTCTGTCTTTAGAAGGTCATGCAAGAGGCAATAAAGGAAGGCAATACAGGAAGCTAGATTACCTCAATTTTTGTGCATCATTTGATTTGGCTGTAAGATTTCTGAGCCACAAATTCAGTATGACTACCCACATGGAGGGATATGACAGTATGAGGGAGTACGGAATATGGGAGCAAGACAAAATAACAGTAAATAAAAAAAGAAGGAAAAGAAAGGGAGACTTACGAGCAACAGAATCCAAAAGCCTCTTCACCAGACCAGTGGACCACTGTTTCCTGTGTGCTCGAATTACTTTGTAAATGTTACCCTGTCAACTTCATTTTAAGAGCCTCCGATATCAAAACAGAACTCAGTCATCTCTGGGCATGTGCAGTGTGGTAACTGAGAGGGCAGCACATTGGCTTAGATGTGACTTTCAATCATGGTGATGTGCTTCAGCCCAGCAGACTATGCTAGGCTCAACTCTGGCTCATAAATCAAATGACTGTCTCGCTTCGACTGCAGAGCTCAGAACACCCCAGAGTGTAATGCATGTTTTTTAACTCTCTGCAGTCAGACCAGGCCGCTATTGTCAGGCATCTTCTTAGTCACTGTGGTCAACTGGGTCATCACGGCAGTCTCCCTTTGTCATGAATCACCAATGTTGGGCAAGTTACTTTGAAAAAGTAATTAAGTTATAGTTACTAGTTACTTCTTCAAAAAAGTAACTGAGTTAGTAACTGAGTTACAATATTATAAAAGTAATTAATTACTTGGAAAAGTAACTATTGCGTTACTTTAAAAAATGTTTAACCCTCTGGGCTCCAGGGTATAATCGGCCGTTTTTGACTACTTTTGATTTCACCTCTACATTTCACCTTTAAAAACGGTTTACCTCGCCTTGTTTGGTATCATTCTTTTCAGCACAACCTCACATGTCTGAATTTACTGTTATTTGATCATTTTGACACACTGTATCTGATCTAAAATCAGACAAAAAACATAAAATCCAAGAAGAAAAAAAGTTATGTTTTTTACTGTAACAACCACGAACATGTTTAACGAATCATTTTCATAACTTGAAATGCAAATATAAATTGTACATTTTAAAAACCTATGCACAAGTTTTGCAAACAACAAAGTTAAATGCAGCTATTTATCTAAAAATGCAGCCAAGGCGTTTTTTTTATAACCATTTCAAACTGTTTACAGAACAATCAGGCGTTCTGCATCAAATAAAATGCCACACAAATTATTTGTGTCAAAAATAGTTTCTGTCCACTATGAGACAGGAGCACATCACAGCCTGATACCTGCAGGCCTGACAGCAGGAGGT
>VVHJ01001725.1:0-14953 GCA_015107715.1 Tylochromis polylepis
CATATCTGGAACAAACTCCCAGAAAGCCTCAGATCAGCTGAAACACTCAGTTTATTTAAATCCAGGTTGAAGACTCACCTGTTCTCAGCTGCATTTGAATAAAGCACCAAATCTGCACTGTTTTACTTTTAAGCTTAAATTTCAAAACTTAAATTTTAACTACTGATTTTATCTACTGTTCCTTTCTTTTTTTTCCATCTTAAATCATGCTTTTTATTTGTTTTTATTTGTTTTTTAATGTCTCTGTAAAGCACTCTGAATCACCTTGCTGTTGAATTGTGCTATATAAATAAACTTGCCTTGCCTTGCCTAGAAAAATGCTTGAAGCTCTCCAGTGAGCGACACTGATGCCAGAGGTCAGAGGAGAATGGCCAGGCTGCTTTGAGCTGTTATGATAGCAGCAGTAACTCAAATCATTAAAGCCAAGAATCGCAGAAGAGCATCTCTGAATGCAAAAGGGATTGAACGTTGGACCAGGTGGGCTACAGCAGCAGAAGACCACACTAGGTGCCATTCCTGCCACCTAAGAACAGGAAACCAAGGCTATAGTTGGCACAATAGAGCACCAACCTTTGAACTGCTACGTTCCAGTTGTTTATGGAGAAGCTAAATGTTGCCTGGTCTGGGTGTGGTCTGCGGTGCCACTGCAGGGGAGATGGAATCATCTGCACGGCATCTGCAATCATGCCTCGCCAGCTTAAGTATGTGCTCTGTCTGCTGTTGGGTGTTGTGGTATGTGACGGGCCGTGAGCTGTAGAGCTGCAGCCTAACATGTGAACAGCAACCGTGGTAATAAAACAATGCTGAAAAGCATTAAAATGTCTTCGGGTCGGCCGTGGGTCATTTGCATTGCCATTTAGCTCCACGCCCTCCCATTCATTGAATAATATTAAATAAGGTTTCAGAGTAACATCAGTATATTAGGTCTGTACCTTATAACACAAATCAAATGCACAACCACAAACATTTAGCTTGTTTTTCCAGGTACAAAATGACATCTTTGCAGTTGTTAAGCAACACTTGCGTGAAATGTATCTAAACTCTGACTCACAGCTCTTTACAAAGAAAAACAGTAAGTCAGCTGTACAAGCCTAGCAAAGGCATGGTATTTCTGAGTAGTTCACCAGTGTAAATTGTGTTCTTATAAACACTCTCAACCATGAAAAAAGGCTGACAGCGTTACCAAATCTTAGACATTTGTCATATGTTAAACATTTCTGAAAAAGTCTGTAATTAAAAAAGAAAAACTCCTCTTTAGGTGACGCAATTGCAAAACCAGTTATATATAAAGGCTCCCTGGACAAAAGGCAGGAGCCCGGAAACAATTAAATGAGCTGAACCACCAGACCATAATGAGAAAAGCAGTGCTATGCTAATCTAAAGACTAATTCAGCTGTGCTGTAAACCAGCTAGTGGGTATAACTGCAGCAGTGGTGAACATGCTTCCACTGTTTTCTGAGAAAAAAGTGGCGACTGGTGTGCCGACCAGAGCGAGCTGAGGTGTGCATTAAGGAAGACAGAATTCAAGAACGAGGGAATGAAATTAAGCCAGAGTGAGAATTCATCTACGGTGGCCTTGTCCTTCTCTTTGAAACTTTTTCCCCCATTAGAGACAGTTTGTGTGAAACCAGTATAAAATTTTCCAATTCATTTAAAGGCCCTGGAATAAAAACCGGAGAGCAGATAAATTTAACCACGATTATTGAATACATGTTAGCTCTTGTGTGGTGAACTTAAAGAAAAAAAGAGGTCAGACAATATCCCAACTTTCAGCAGGTCTGATGAAAAATAAAAATGTTTGAAGCTGGGACAGATGGCAACTTATCGGTTTTCCATTTTTTTTTAAAACCTTGAATTCATAACTCTACTTTTGTATAGTACTTGATGAATGTCGCAAATCAAATTTTGGTTTTTGGGGTTTCTGGCACTCTCAAACATGTGTGATGATGTCTCTGTTACAGTTAGCCAAAAGTTTTTGTTCTCACTTAGAGGTTCACCCCATCGAGCTCTTTCCTGAGGTTAACATACAGATGTAGACATTGAATAACATTTTTGTTCATTTTCTGTGGCACTTGGCTTCCTTCTCCAAGAGGACAAAAGACTGGGTATCACGCACATTTAAAAGGGTTTAAAAAAAGGAAAATATGAGTCTGCATACAGCTCTCATATCAGCTTGGATTTGTGAACGATTTGTGATTGCTATTTTACAAAATTGTTGCTCTCAATACAAACAATACTAATTATTTTTTACTTGCATGTTGTGTGTTGTGTGACCAGTAAGTGAAGTTAGGCTTCGCTCTGAACCTTCAGAAGGGGAATTATTAATATGAAGGTAGAATAATTCCTTCTGGATCCCCATGTAAACCTTGATTCCATAAACGAGCCAGCATCCAACGGAGTTATTGGAGCACAGGGATTCACAAAAGAAGGATAGTTTTTGTAGATGGAGAGAGAAGTTAAAGTAATGTATTTTTGAAAAAAAAAAATTAATCATATTATGGCTCAGTCACACTAGAGTAAAGATAGGAAGGCACTCTCCATGTGACCGGGAAAAAAATAAGCGGTTACCTGGTAACTGCCCTGATTTTTTTTTCTGTTGGCAACTGATTGCAAGTAGTTGCGGGTCACCCAGTTGAAGGCAACTTGTCTCCAAAAAAAATTGGAGTCCCAACTCTGAGTCTGCAAACAGATGCAGACTAATCCATAACTTATGGGTGGTGATCATGAAAATTTGTTACTAATGAGTGGCAACTGTTAGCAACAATTCATGTTGTAAAGTGTATATTTGCAATAATTTCAGTTTCAATTTTATTTATATAGTGCCAAATCACAGCAACCTGCCTCAAGAGCCTCAAGGCTCTTTACACTGTAAGATGAAAATCCTACAATAATGCAGAGGATACCCCAACAATCAGGTGATCCCAAATGAGAAAGCACTTTGGCAACAGTGGGAAGGAAAAACTCCCTTTTAACAGGAAGAAGACAGAAGAAGGCAGTACCAGGCTCAGGGAGGGGCGGGCATCTGTTGGGACCTGCTGGGGGGTGAATATAATACAATAGGGGAATCAACGTCATAAAAATATAAATATCAAATCATGGGGCATGTCTCAGTTACAGATGCCTCCACAATATTTAAGAAAGACTTATAATTTTAAAAAAAAACCAAATATTTGTGCAAATTAAAGACTTTTTATGATCTACATGAATGCTGCATGTGTAAGCAACCAAATTCTTTTACAGAAATACATTTTTCATGTGCTTTTAGCAGTTTGTGCACCTGAGTAAATACTTACACACAAACTCCTCAAAACTAGCAAATATAAGAACAGCTTGTCCTGCGCACGAGACAACTTCCATGCAAGAATTTTATTAGCCGTGTAACATTTTGAGCACAAGACTTCAGACTTTGTTTTTTCTTTTGCCAGGTAGAATTTTAAAAGGAGTTTCACCATCAAACATTTGAGTTAAGAGAAGAACCTTTCTTCGTGTTTTGCATGTGCAATTGCTGACATGTTTACTTAAATCTGGCCTTCAGCTGGTTTTTAGTGGAAATACCAGGCTTGTCATATTTTAGTCAGTAATATCCTTAACTCTCACTTCAGTTGTGTACCTGGCCAAACACCCCATTCAGAATGCAGTAAAATCTATTTTTAGGGGATTTTTACTATGGTTGACTGGAATTAATGCAGCCATAATGTGAAGGAGTAACATAATGCGGTACAGTGGGCAAATATTATACATCCTGCAACTCCTGTTTCTTTAATGGAAACATGTGAATGCAGACAAACAGCTGCGACCTGCTTTGGCAAGAAATTTTTAAAAAATGTCTGCTGCTTATTTACAAACTTTAAACATCCAAAAGTATGAAAAATACGTAGAAAAATTTCAGTCTTTTGTGTTTATCCGCCCTTAGTGTACTAAAAGCCAGATCCTGTATTGTTTTTGTAAGAAATTTGTGCTTTTCAGGACACAGCATTTACAGCTTTAATTAAAATAAATAAATAAATAAATAAAAATCTATGAACTTTCACATGTCAGCTTCCATCCAATCAGCCAACCCATGTAAGTCTGTAACAAGACAGCAAATACATCATGGAAAAAGAAAAAAGTGGTAATGAAGGAAAATATGAGCTCTTGTTTCATGCACAGGCTTTCAAGCACTGAAATCAATTTGAGTGTCCAAAAAGTCACTTCAAATGAGGCAGAACATTCATAAAAGCCGTAATACTGAACATTAACTTAAAAATGCAACAATTCTGCAGTTCTGAGGTTTCATTAATGCGTGCCAATATATACCATTTTATCCTGAAATGTCCAAGATCTAGTGAACTATTTTTACTCTCCTCTGAGAGTGGAGACCTCCAGACCAACATAATTGGGCACCTTTTTTTCTGTTGAGGATATTATTCACCCTCAGTCTTTCTGCTCACTCTTAAAAATTGGCCTCTTTTTTTTGCATTTATTTAGTTATATTGACCCGTGTGGTTGTGAATCAAGGTTTTGTGATCCATTCATTTCTATCAGAACTATCAGGGTCTTCCTATTTATCCTCTTTTCTGAGGAAAAGTTAAGCAGAAAGCAGCCAGACTCACCGCAGCATTAACCTAAATGCATTCATTGAATTCTCTCAAATTGCACAGTGAGACAGGTTTGATGGCTGTGTGGTCTAAGTCGAGCGTTGCGTCGCGCCTGTTTTTGGCCCTCTGACCAGTGACGTTTGTGTATTCTGGGCCACAACGCAGCCCCGGGTCCAGCCGATGTCAAGGCTTGGCCAGACAAAGCACATAAAACTGGTTCAGGCTCCAAAGGAGAAGCACGACCAAGGTCAACAAACAGACCTAAATACACAGGAGGAAGGCAAAATAAGCAGGACATGGACTGCGTTCGCTGCCTGTCGCAGGAGGCTTGGATCAGCCTTGGAGATAATCCCGGGCTGCCGCCTAGGAAATTGATTGGCTAAGAAAAACAGGTCTGCTGCGGGTGAAGCATTTTGGTGATAGTTTATCTAAGAAGTGGCTATAAGCCAACATTATGATAATTAGATCCGCCTGGCTTTGATTATTACTGTGAAACGAGATACCTCGTGCGAAGGCCCCACAGTCGAATCATGATGAAGCCAGATCCTTGTCTTTTTCAAACATGCGACACACAAAAGGGTCAAGTTTCTAAACCACTGCTTCCAAACCTCTGGTGGCTTTTGACTCTTCATAGCCAAGCGAGGCTTTTGTAAGTCCACATGACACACTGTGCGATGTAAGCATTTCAAGAGAAAAATTATGTTCCCATTGTTTTGTTTACACTCAGGATTTGAGAACAGTGACATAAATCAAGAGATCATGGGTCTCCAGAGATGGCAGTGTGGGCCAGTACAGCACTTTGGATGGGGCTGAAATGTCTCAATAACTACTCGATGGATTGCCTTTTACGACTGAATTCAGTGGATGACTCCCACTGATTTTGGTGAACCTCTGACTTTTCCTGTACTGCCACCATCAAGTTAAAGTTTTCAGATAAAAAGTGTCACGATCTTCTAACTTTTGATCTTATTCTGTTTAGTTCAAAAATGTTTCAACAGTGTTTGCAGGAGGTTTAATATCCTCTGCGGGATGAACTGTAAAGATGACATTCCCATCAAGCCCAGCTCCACGTGTGCTAATTGGAAAATACTAGAATTTCCACCGTGGGCATGTTAGCATGCTGATGTTATCATTTCAGTTCATTGCAACAGAGCTAAATAATACTGCTTGCTTTAAACCACTCCTGAGCCGACGTTAAAAATAGAGACTCATCCACTGCCACTGTGTAATTTTGAAGGTATATCATTCAGAGGGAAAAGGATGCCCAGAGGATTTAGACACGGAAACCCTTTTCGGATGCAAGTTTCATTTCTGTAAATAGTTTGTAGAGTGTGCGGTTTCAGGATCTTTATGGTGCAGGAGGCCAAGGATAACCTGCATAAAAATAAACAGCAAACAGAAGAGAGAGAAGGGCTTCTACATCTCTGTATCGTAAAGAAATCGTGCTTTGTGGTTTTGCGAGACATGCAGTAGAGCAGCAGATCAAGCGCTACCGTGACATTTATCAAAACAGGCCCCAAAAAATGAGGTCACAATATGATTCAATATGTGGTATTTTCTGCCACATAATCTTTGTCTAATTTTCTCTTCCTCTCCACCAGGATAGCCTGCAAAAAGAAACTGTTGCAGCTTTTGAACCAACACTTTTCCTCTCCACTGCTATGCAGCCTCTTCAGCAACAGTGACCTTTGACCGTTCCAGGAAGAGGGGCATAGTTGAGCTATGGCTCTAGTAACTTAGTAGGTCCATTTCAGTGCTGTTCAACCCTAAACAAATAACTCAAGGCGTGTATGCTTTGAACCTCACAGCTCCCCAGATTTCCAAGGTTAACACCACTCCTGCTTTGGAGAGTGATCTATAGTTACGTGCTTTGTCGTTTTTATCGAGTCCTTTGCCCCTGCGGTCACGTGGGGTCACTTCAGTCAACCAGACGAAACCTTCAGCAGTAACAACAGTGTAATTCCCCTCATTGAAAGCCTAATGGTTGCACGCACTCAATAAATGGATACTCAAATAGCGCTTTGGCTGGAAAGTAGGCCTGGCATAAGAATCAAGTCAAATAGGAGGTCATGGTCTGGATTTCTTGAAAGTGATCTTTCACAATTTAGCCGTTACAAATGCTAAATAAATGGGAGTCATGGTGGCAGCTGTGACATGTCTCATAACTCTTGGAAATGTCACCGTCAATCAGCTTCAATCAGCGGGAGTTTGCTTCAGGGTAAATGATGAGGTTTTTGAACTCGTGTCAGTGTTGCCAATCTGAAGAGCCTCCATATGTTGAATATGTTGAAGTGTAATTTGGACTCCGCTGAATTCTGGCAGGAAATATCCTCAAAAGAGCCATGAACGTGTAGATGACTTGTGAAGACGGCGTACCTGCACAGCCTGTGCCGTGTCACTGCTTTCCCAAGCTCATTTATAATTTTTATTGGCTACTTCAGTACGCCGCTTCACAATTGAAAGGTTTCAATCCAAAATACAATTCCAAAACATTTCTGCAAGTGTGTTATTAAATATCTTGTGAATGAGAAGTTTGAGGTTTCGAACCAAGAAATTAAGTTACAGAATAATTGGTTTTAGTTTCTCGCCAGCTATGATTCAATAAAAGGTGTCAGTTACTTGAAACTATGGCTGTTTAGTTTCAGAACAGATTATTGTCAGTGTTTTTCTTTGGTATTTAAAGCCCGTAGTCAGTCAACATAGAGCCGTAAGTTTGACCTGGCAGATAGTAGAGTTTCAGGTTTTTCTGGTTAAATATACTCACATCTAAAATTGTTTAACGAGCCTGTTGTGCCCACTGAACACCTCAGTGGGCACAACAGTTTGTGGTTCTAACACACATGGACAGAATAGAGCCCGGGGGCTGGAGCGGTTAATGGACCATCTTGATCTAGATCCCGATGTCCTTAAAGAAAAATGCGACAACCCACCCAAAAATCAATAAAAGCTGTCGTTGTATAACCAGCCAGGGTATCTGGTTTGCTCAGCGTTTCTCTCTCCCTCCCTCCCTGCGTTGTGCTAGAACTGGGAGCGCACCTGTAGGTGTAATTGCTAGGTGGCATTTCCCCAGGATATAATCAGGCACGTCTCCCTCTTGCTCATTAAATCCTTTGTCTTCTTCTGGAGCTTGGTGAAGCGGCCGTCGGTGTCATTTAGCACAATTTTAGGTAGTTCTAATATTTCAAAATGACTTCAACTGTGGCTACTCTACTTTTGCCATTGCTGAGGAAGCGCGCCTTTTCTCTGTGGTCAGTGTTAGCTGCCACAGCAGCGCCTTGGTCAGCGGCTGGATTCTCCGTGTTTAGTGATGCCCTCTGGCTTGTGGTTACACTTAACCGAACCAGCTGGGCTTTGGTGACGTCCCGCATTTTAACACTTTGTCGTGGTTATTTTTCATTTTGATATGAATGCTGTGCACATGTGTACCTTTCTGTCATCGCTGTAGTGTTGTAAAGTGTGTTTATTTATTATGCCTTGAATAAACTTGTAGCAGTTTATCTGGAGTGTGTGATCGCTGCAGTGTTAAGCACCAGGAATCTCAGGCTTAGTTGCTCTTAACCACTGAATCCAGTTAATGGTGATTTCTACTGATTGCTGATGGTATTCTTTCCTTCCCCCCACTGTGGGAAAGTACAGAGGGTTCACAATCAATAGCAGCGTGACCTCCTCGATGGTGGATTTCCCTCACAACTCCCCATATTGTACAGCACTTTGGGTGTTAAATTTGGTGTGTCGTGTGCGTTACTGTCTCCTTGTCGTCCTCCTTCTACTAACTGTATACAGCTGGTAGGTCCCACCTTAATCTTCTTTTTAGCCTAAATAACGCTGTTTGGTTTTAGGGCTACAGACAGTGTCCTGCTGACATTTATTTAATTCAAGGTCTTATTTAAAGTGTTTCTTATTGTTTTAATATTGAACATTTTTAATAAAGTTATGCTTACATTTAAAACCATGTCTCTCACCTAGATGTAATTTTTAAATCTGCGAAGCCCGGCGGCACTGCCACATTCGGGTAGGTGGAGGAGTCCAGTGTAGTGAAGTTTACCAGTCTGCTCATAAATCAAGTGTGTTGTCACACATGGATGAATAAACTGCAAAATATACTGGGGCACTCGGTAAGATACCTGAGCAGCCTACCCAGTTAAATAAAGTTTACTTTCAATACAAATCCTCTTGAGTCATTAGCTTTGATTTTAAGTCAGCGGGTAAATTTGACCCAGAACAGAAGAGATGTCACATGTTACTTTATCTACATCACTACATAAAAAGGAAAAAAAAAAAATCAAATTATAAAATACAATTTTAAAATAATCAATGTCATGTAAAACTGTTGTGTTTTATATGTAGGTCTTTCCAATGTGCATTAAAAAAAAGTTGTAAAATGCATTTTTTTTTAAATGAAAAACAAGTGAATTATCCCCATTGAAACAATATCTGTGAGAGGTAAAGAACACCATTACACCAAATATTGATTGAAATGGTTAGTAATGGAGTTAATAATGTGATGTAAACAATGTTCATTGGGATTTTATGGTTTCTGACACTTTTGGATAAGTGCCCTGGGTCAGACTGACCCAGGAACATCACTGGTGTTCCTGAGAAACGAACATAACAGGAGGGTTAAGTCTAAGTGTGGGATACGTTGGATATAAAAAAAAAATATGTACATAAATATTAAACTTTTTAACTCTAAGTTTTCTTGGTGATGTAAGTCTGATGTTAAAGTTTGCTACACAAGTAAAAATACTTCAATGTCATTATGGATTTTAACATATTTCTTCACTGTATTTTCTACATTTTTTCCACGTTTTTGTCTGGTTGTTCAATGGGTGGCTATTTGCTTACTTTTTCATTCAGTCTAGCCTTCTGAGAAAAAAATGTTATTATATAAAATAAATTACATAAAAAGTTATTATACAGTATGCAACAGAACTCCAACTTTAACAGAAGGAATGTGGTTTGGATGTTTCCAAGTGATGCTGGTTTGGCTATAATGGCTGTGTTATTATATAGATCTACATCTATATAGAGCTAGTTTTGATTTTAGTCATAATGTGACACTCTAAACTCAACCAGTCACATTTTTTATGGATTTGCGTAGACAGTCTGCAGCTAGTAGAGCAGTGGTAAACAAAATTATCTCGCAAGCACGTTTAGTTTAGGGTAACAATTGTCAAAGTGTTATTTACCATCATTTTTAGTGTCACAGTTAACTATTATGCTATTTTAAGTAAACATCCTTAAACTCACATGTCTCTTTCACCCACTGTATTTTAAATCTTCGTGGCTCTTGCACTTTTAGTTTTCTGGAGCCAGAAGTCACCATACTTAGATGAAGTGGTGTATTGTAGCTGACTAGTAAACTGCCACAATTCCACTCACTAGAAGCACAAACTTATTTGACAAATCCAGCCGTGTAAGTTCAAAGTCTCCGAATGGTATCAACAAAACACGTAGAAGTCAGTCTGGTCGCTCTAATTACAAAAGTGAGGTTACGGTTCTGTAATTGGATGGTTATAGCCATGCAGTTGTCAGAAGGTGAAAACTGTGCCGTGTTGCAAATATAATTTTTAATGCTGTAAGGGTTGAACATTTGCCTGTTTGGACTGACCACTGGAGAGACTGTTGGCTTCATTTTCAAACCCTTGAGGTTGCTGTTTGGTTCAGTACTACTAACTGCTCCTGGAAACTGCTATTGTAAATTATGTTTGATGGATGACCTCGAGAAACACAAAACAGCTTATAGGACATCAGGTCACTCCAGTCATCCTGTTTATAAAGTTATTATATTGATATCAAGACATTAGATTTGACCATTAATGGGTAGGAACAGATATGTTTAATTCACTGACTGACCTTTGTTAAAACTTACTTTTGCCATAAATGATAACGCGCCATTACCGCAAAGAGTAAAAGACAGACTATAAAATAATCATCCTGCTTCGTAATTGTATGTGTGATTTAAAAAAAAATTTTTTTTATATGCAGGCTATAAATTTTGTTCCCGGGGCCAGACATCTGAGCACTTTGCCAAGTTAGCAGTCATTTGCTGCTATGCAACAGAGAAAATATTTCTTGTTGCCTCTTAATGTACAGGGAGGGAAGACAACATTTACATTATGTGAAGATAATCAGGGCTTCATCTGTTAACAGCACAACTTATTCATGTTGGGCAGGAACATCTATGATGAGTGCGGCAGAGCAGTAGCCAGTCTAATGGAAAAGTGTGAGCCTTCATAATAAATTTATTCCCAAACCCGGGTGATACTTGAGTGTCGGCTAATAAATCTAAACAAGAGAAACCTTTTAGAGACTGATGGAGTCCCTACTTCACTGCTTTCTATCAGCACTAACATGCAACACTTGGATTGGATTACAACGAGGCTAATGTATTCTGGCTCTTCTTGTAGGATATAAGAATGGGTTGATTTTGGTGGGAAGCGAAGTCTGGAATCTAATAAATAGCCTTCAAACTTCTAAGCTTATCAAAAATCTGAGCAGCTGTGGTCAAAAGACAGGGAAGCTGCGCTTTGGGCCCCATTGATGGTCACTACATCTTGCCAATGGTGGTTGGGAGGATGAAACGCAGCTGCTTCCTTCACATTCTGAAATGGTGAGGACTTGGTGGATGGATGTGAATTGGCTTGTGTGAGGTCCTGGGGGGCGGGAAAGAGACCCAGACCACAGCTGCAGGGCAACAAGCCATCCACCCGCGTCTCTTTACTTCCTCACTAGCATCTACGCCCGTTTCCTGCCTAAGTAAGGGTATTGCACAGCTGATAATGACGCGTAAAATAATAGCTGCACAGATGATGAAAACACTTGACCCCTGACCTTAGGGGGATTTACATCCGACCTGAGTAATGCAGAGCGAGAGTCTCCAGCCGAATCAGTGCCTTCCCTACTTTCTGTGTGGCCTCAGGAAAGTGTGAAAGGAGACTGATTTGTGCGGGCTTGACTCAGGATGGGAGTGAGGAGCTGTGGTCACAACTCAATCTGTCCCATATGGGAGAGATGGGAAGCTCGAGGGATGAGCTGAATGAGGGGGATCCGTTTGTGAGGGTTTGTCTCATTAAACAGGAACAGGACTGCAGCAGATCAGTCATGCTAAATGCCCCGGTAAACTGAAACATGTTTATCTGTTTTTTTATTTTTTTTATTAATATTTATCATATAGCAATCCCAAGGAGTTAGACTTTGTTAACGTGTTTAGCGAGGAGCATGTAATGACAGCGTTTATATTGTCAGTATAAATAACAACCAATAGCTAACATGGAATTGGAGCGCAGATGAACCCTTCGGTATTGCTGTGAGTATCAGCCTCTAGAATCCAGTAGCTGCTAGAGTGCATTTATAGTTTTTTTTTTAACATTTCCCAGACATCCTTGATTATATTATTGAGTAATACTACATTTATAATCAACAGCAGCTACCATTTTTTTACCTCACTGCCTAAACACAAGACATGCACATGAACTTTTGGCTTATGACAAGTACTCACAGGTTTTCTTTGGATGCTCTTTCTTTCCAGTCCAAATCACGCAACATCCATTCATTTTCTGAAACCCTTGCTCAATTCGGCATTGCTCAAGCATATCCATCACAGGGTGAGAGGTGGGGTACAGGTTTTAGTTGGCAAAGATTCAGTTTAATTGTGCTGAGTAAGACAGGCGTCTGTCAGTCGAGGAACATTCATTCAAATGGTAAAATGACCAGTGTGTGTTCTCCTTCTCTGAGCCCTCAGCCGTCAGCTAAATCCAAGCAGCGTAAAGATGACCATGAAGGACCTTTCCAGTTCTCAAACCAGCAGAGCCTGGATGAGGATGAGCGACCCTGGTGGAAAGCCTGTTTGGCTGGAAAAGCAGCTGCATGCAGCTGGTTTGCTTTCAGATGACGAAGATGAAGCTAAAAATAAATCCTTAATGGAATATGTGGAACTGATGATGTACCTTGTATCAGGTAAAAAAAAAAAAAAAATCAAAGTGAGTAAGTTCCTCCAGAGAAAGAGCATAATAATAACAACCGCTACAATCAGCCTAATTGGGTTAATAGTCTTTGCCAGTTTGGTCAGATTTGTCTAATAATAACTAATTAAAGCTAAAGTGAAAGTCAACATTTTTAAACAGCCACAACTGAAACAAGCAAACCCACTGAAATTGAGCAAAATTCACAAGACACTAGTAAAAGTAGATGAAAATAAAGACTAAGAAAATATTAAAACTACAATAACTCTGATCGCTCTGGTTGCCCTGTGGTAGCCTCCTGCAACCCTGGGCTGAAAAGGCCGTTGAGAAAATCATGGATGGATCACAAACGACAGCTTTAAATAGTTAAATGTCACTGTTACGGCCCTCTTTAGCCCCTGCTGACTTTGCAGTGACAGTGCAAATGTCTTTCTTTGTTGCCTGGGATGATTTACTACTTATATAGCAGCACACCTGAGGTTGGCTCGGGGAGGAACGCCTCTTCTTTCTTGAACTCATCATGCTCTCCTGGCGTTCACTTTTAGCTGATATTATTTAGGAATTTAAAACACCCCCCCAAAACTCAGTTATTAGTCTCCACTTTATGCTTAGGAGATAGAGCATAACAGTTTCCTTACACTGAAATTAAGATTGATTTGACATTATTGACGCATTTCCTTTTCATTCTGAGCAATGTTTTAAAAATGCATTACTGGTTTGTAAAAAAAGTTCTGTTTCTCAATGATACAAACACAGATTAAGTGACTAAATAGAACTTTTTAATGAACAACCAAAAGCGAAAAGTAATAATGCCCTAAAAGTTCTTTTGTTGGAGCCTAATTTATTCTACAGTTTATACCACATCTTATCCATCTGCTGACATGTTGAAGTGGGTTTCAGTGAGACAATGAAATCCTCTCTCGCTGACTTTGTAACACGTATTTATAAAATGTAAACCAAGGAGAAATGTGTTTACAGTAAACTTTAGAGGATGACGTTTCTTTCTGGAAAGACGCTGGCCTTTTAGATTACAAGAAGCCTACAGGATGCCCTCCTGCTTGTATTTCCTCTATGATTTAGGCCCTATTACAATTCCCAGCAGGCACCTGCATCATGTAACTCCTCAGAGACAATATAAAGAAAAAGGGACCACAACACAGAGGGGGTTAGATAGGTTACAGCTGGGTTTATCCTTTCCGTTTTTCCCCTTCACTGAATGGAAACCTCTGTATTTTTGTGCTTTGGTGGAGTGTATGTGTGTGTCTATCGTGTGTGTGTGTGTGTGTGTGTGTGTGTGTGTCAGCTGGGTCGATGGGACGTTGTTTATAGTCAAATGAGCCGTATAGCATTATCATCATTAACATTTTGGAAAAAAAAAAAAATCACACACACTCATGGACATCCATAAACAGTTGCTGGCTTGTGTGCATATAGCGCAAATATGACTCACTGCATTTGAACCCAAACACTTGCTAATGATACGATACGTGCCTTAAGCCATTTAAAACACTCCAGACATTTAACATGTCTGGAGTGTTGGTCTAAGAGTATGCTGAGGGACTGGAAGAAAAAAAATAATATAAGGACATGATCATCTGCTGGGTCAAAGTTCACCTTCCAGACTTGGAGAATGTTGTTCATCAGAGCACTTTGGAGACCGGTTTGGATGCTGTTGGAGGTCTCAGGAAAGCGGTGGAAAAAGACCAGTAGACAGCAGCTACTCCATCTGTGAGTTTTGTTCATGATCTCCAGATGTTTGATGCTGATGACTTTTGGCAAACTCTTAACTGTAGCACAGAGATGAAATTCAAAAGGTGTGCTTCAAGTTTTTCGCCTTCCTGAACACAGTCCTTCATCTGTCCGGGCTTATATTTACTACCTCATGTCCATTTACAGAAAATAAATACTTAAAAAGAATTTAAAAAGGTACAAAAGCCCAGATTATTTTTTTTGTTCAAGTAGCGAATCGTGAAGCGGCTAGGAGGTATAGATTGCCATCAGTCCGATAACACATGATTGGCGTGGAAACATATCTGAATTCCACGCTTGGTTAAAGAAAGCATTGTGAAAATTTGCACATTACCCCAGGAGGTGTAAAGCTAAATCTAGGTGCTGAGGAAGGCGACCTCTGTCATGTTATGTTCAGACCATTCTCTCTTTAATGATTTTCAGCTGCTTCCCTCAGGTCGTCGGTATAAAGTGCCTGCAGTGAAGATCAAGAGGCAGAGTGTCTTTTATTCCTGCTGCTATTATCATGGTTAATAACACTAAACCATATGTGTTGTTGCCATCAATACTGCACATTGCACTTTGTTGATGATAACATTTTGGCTGTTCTCTCTGGGCTTTTTTGTGTGTGTGTGTGTGTGTGTGTGTGTGTGTGTGTTTGTTTGTTTATGTGTATGGACAATA
>VVHJ01001725.1:14973-26569 GCA_015107715.1 Tylochromis polylepis
CACTAAACCATATGTGTTGTTGCCATCAGTACTGCACATTGCACTTTGTTGATGATAACATTTTGGCTGTTCTCTCTGGGCTTTTTTGTGTGTGTGTGTGTGTGTTTGTTTGTTTATGTGTATGGACAATACTGCAAATCAATTTCCCATTGGGGACAATAAAGTTACCATTGACCATTAATCTAATTAATTTAGTTAAAACATGGGGAAACAAAAAGAACAGCGATAGTTTTCATTTCACTTGTCTTTCCTCAGAATCTCTAAAGTTCATTTTTTCAGAGCAAGATTCAGGTTTAGGGTCTAGTTTTTGTTTTTGGTGAAAAGAAGCAGAAATCCCCTTTTCCAGAAATGTCTGGGGAGTCTTTGAGAACTAAGGTGTAACCTCGACAAAAACACGGTCCAACTCAGTCTGTGCTTATTGCATACACCGAATCCCTTTTTAATAGGCACCCCCCAGCACGGGCTGGGCCTCATTGTACGATTACACTTAGAAAAAAACCTTTTACCTTGCACCTATGGAACCAAATGCTGAAAACATGTTCGTAATAATATCCCCTTCCAGTGATGGATTGCTTGCTGAGGCTGGAGCACTGGCAAAGTGTCTGTTTGATTTGGATAGCTGCTCTAAGCATCTGTCCAGGTTTCGTTTTTCACTGTGTCCCGCCTGCTAATTTACCTCTTTGTATGTTAGTGCAGCTCTCTCTCTCATTCTCTGCTTTTGATATTTTAATCTACAGTCAGAGATTGAAAAACAAAACAGTGAGTTTAATCAAAGAGTTGTTGAAGTCATATTTTTACTTTTAAGAAATAGACAAAAAGATGAAAGGACTTCTAATTTATTGTTAAAGTGATTGAGGTGAAGAAAATCACTGCTGCTGTGCATCAGTACAGGTAATACAAGGAAGCACTTTCTGGTTTTAGTCGTTTTTGTGTTACCTACAGGTGAACCTTGGTTTAAACTACCACCGATTACATTGCACCTTATATTGCACTGTTCACTTGCTCCTTATATTGCACCTGCTCCTTTATATGGCATATATAACTTGTATATAACTTGTACATATCTGTGTAGATACTTATGTTATTACATACATTCCCTGTGTAGGCACCTCTTTAACTTTAAGTCCATTTTTTGGTTTCTCTTTTCTCTTTTTTTTCCCTCTGATTCTAAAGGAATTTTAATGTAAAAATCTACATGCTGCTAATGGATAGATGCCAAACTGTGTTTCATTGTTCTTGTAACAGTGACAATGAAGATCTATTCTAAAGCATACACAACAAAAACATGTTTTATGGAGTTGGCATTGAGAGTAGACCTCCCTCCTAACATAAATTTTAAAACAAGGAAAAAACCTCTGGGAAGAGACATATCTCTAAAGTGAGCTGAATACTGAACACTGATTATTGTAAGCCCTTTGTGGCTGCAATCACGAGTAGCTCTCCAAACGAAAACTTAGCCATCAAATGCACATCTAGAATCCTTGAGATCAAGAACGGAAACACAGTTTTTGTAGATCAGCCAGAGAGGCCAGTAAATCCCAAAATTGACAGGCTACATTCGGTATTTTATCAGCCAGAGAGGACAGAGTAGGGTCTCCAGATGACTGTGGTTTGCCTGCCAGAGTACAAGAAAAGATTTAGCAGTAATGGTAAATGGACTGGTTCTTATATAGCGCTTTTCTACTCTGAGCACTCAAAGCGCTTTACACAACTTGTACATTCACCCACTCACACCCATTCTTACAAGCCCTTATTTCTACGGTGTTCTTAAGTGCTTCCTATCTAGCATTCACACACATTCATGCTCCGATGGATGCATCAGAGAGCAACATGGGGTTAGTTTCTTGCCCAAGGATACTTGGCATGCAGACTGGAGCAGACCGGGATCGAACCACCAACCTTTTTTCTTTTTGTATCAGTACATCAAAGTATGGGATATGGTACCACCTACTATATAGTTTCCATTTAAACATTTGAGCCAGCGCTCATTTCTTTAGTTTTTGCTTCCAACGAGCCAAACTTTATTGTTATTTTGTTTTTTTTAAAGTGGATTCAGGATTTCTGAAGGTCTTTTAAAGGTCTTCTTTGGACATTGGCTTCTGTGTCATCCATTTTTAATTCTAGTCCTTGTACCTGACCATTTTTGAAGGGGTGTAACTCACAGGATGAACCAGTGTTTTGCCTTCACATAGCAGATGACTTAGCAAAGATGTAGTAAGCACGCATAGTTTCTTTAATCTAAAAACGAAAAAAAAAAAATTACACACACACACACACACACACACACACACACACACACACACACACACACACACACACACACACACATATATATTCCATCAATTTTGACAAGATTTGCCAATTTGCTAATATCCATTTCAGAAGCACCTTGTCGGTGCAAAAATACTGTTTCAGATCTAACACACGTGTGTGTGTTAGACCTGAAACAGTATTTTTCTCAAAGAGATATTAGCAAATTGGCAAATCTTGTCAAAATTGATGGAATTACGAACACAGAAAAGTATCATCAGATTTTGATCCACCTGGAAATCCTGATTTGCACACTGTCGGTGCAGTAACAGCATCCATAGCTGGAAAAACCTACAGTGGAAAACTTTCAGTCATGGATTGGCCTCCCCAGAGTCCAGACATTAACAGTACTAAAGTATTGTTTGAATATCTTGGCAGAGAACAGAACCAAGGGCAGCCAAAACCCAAAGAAGAGCCCGAAGAACTATTCCTGAAGACCACAATTTATAAGAGAGCTCAGGCTGTGCTGAAGAATAAACATGGTCATACCCCAAATATTGACTTTCAGTCTCATTAGAATTGGCTGAAGACATGTAGATCTCAGGACATTTATATTCCCATGAATCCTACCCGCTCAGCTGCAGGATAAAAAAAAAAAAAAATATGGATGTGATGTGATTAAAACCATGCAGATAATTGGTTTTGCTAAAATCATTAGTGTCCACATGCATTTTCATGTTGCTGTTCATGATTAAACTTTGCACCACCAGCGGCCCCACTGGATTTTCCAATTCCTACAGCTCTACAGCGCTTTAATTTGAAACTCAGACATTAGATGGCTCATCACTCATGCAAACACTGTGTGCAAAGAAACAGTAGTACAAATCAGCTTATGAGTATCAGACAACTCAGATCCATATGTGAAGCATGGAAGCATGGGGGAAATGGCGTCCTTGGGAAAAAGCAGTTTTCCGGCACTTCTGCGAGCCAGCATGCCCTTTATTTAGCCGCCAGAGCTAATCACACATTGAGCCAGATTTAGCAGGGTGTGCTCTGGCATTTATTTACAGTCAAGTCCACAGCCAGGACATATCATCCATGATTCAGTAATTCAAAGAGCCTGCTCTCCAGTACAGGCGCAGTCCCTCAACTGCCACATTCACAGCTACAATCATGCAGTTACTTGGGATTGAGCTCAAACATGAGGTCATCCTTCATCCAGCCACCTACTGCACCTCATGATTGTGTGGACTGGCTGGGAGCACTGATGTGAAATGACCTTGTAAAAACCACATACAGGCGCTAATTCTACTGGCACAGAGGGACTTCACACCTGATGACCAGTTTCAACTTGTTGTATTTTATTTGATACCAGCAGTAATAAAAGAATTTGGTCTAACTCTACATGGGGAAGAAAAAATTTAAAATCCCCAATCACCATTTTCCACCATGTATCAGGTCTGGATCAAATTATACTTTTCAAAATAATGTATACAAGCCCGTTTCTTAATCTCACTAAAGCAGCAGATTTGTGAAGCTTACGGTATCAAACAATTCTCTCAGTGCAAGAGAACACGTCAATCAAAGAAAGGGTTCCTCGGTTTACTTGGATTATTACCTCATTTATATGCGTATCCTGAATTTTGCCATTCACAGGTGTGGCACAAGTCACAGTGGAAAAAAAAAATATAGCTGTTTATTCTCATAGAAATATGAGCATGGCTTCCCAGTTGCAGGTAGAATGGGTTCATCTTAGTTGGGCCAAAGGCCTCCAAGTACATAAACATAAGGCCTGGAGCAGCACCAGACTCCAGAGCCGCAAAGCTCCATGTTTTGTAGCATTGGAAAGTTTCGATTCCAAAAAGGAAACCTTGCCATTATAAGGCAAGTGGGCAATGAAAATTCAATTAAGGCCCCCACACCTTTGGTGCTACTCAGCAGTGAAGTGAAACGGCACAGCTCGCCATTGGAGGGCCTCCTTTTTCAGAATTACGGCTTCGGTTACCATTTGGATTGAAAGCCCAGTATTCCATATCCAATTATCTGAACACGTCAACACAAAGCTGGAATCGCAGATTTCGTCTTGCGGTTCACGAGAATGTAGCTCCATGTGAGCTCATCTGAAATATGTCATTTTTATGGTTTGTTACTCAGAGATGATAATAAATAAACAAAACTGCTGTCGGGTGAATAAATAATCAAGCTAGTTGCTTTGTCAGAGTTGACAAATGTGCTATTGTGGAATGATGTCTTTTTTTTTTAATGACATAGAAAACATTTGGCTTTGGGAGCATTACCCTTAAATATAATATAACCTTTCAGTGTCTCGGTATTGAATAATCACCGAGTTGAAGCAGACAGTGAAATTCTCTCCTGGCAGAAATACAATCCAATTGTTCGATTTAAGTAAGACTCTAAATTTGCTCAATTGGCTGTCCGGGAAGGGAACACATGGTGTTTTATGGGATATTTTTTCTGGTATCTAAAGTGTATTTCGAGCTGAATACCCAGCTGTATTTAATCCTTCGTTCTCTTTAGTATTTGTGGGTTGCACTGCAGGCCAGTAGCAGTGAAAACAGTACTGATATCGACTGGGTCAAACTGAAATATACTTTAATGATATAAGTATAAACTACAAGAAAACCCAAACAAAAGATAACTTTCAAAAACAGTGTTTTATTAAATCCTTTTTTTTTTTGTATAGCTCTTATAATTTTTGTTTTAGTGTCATTTCTTAAATTTGTTTCAGGAAAAAGAATCAGCAAATATTGGTTTTGGCATATTTGATCTTTCCTTTATTGTGTTGTTTTGCATTTTTTGTGTGTGTTTTTTGTATTTGTCACAGGTAGTGTACATATGTGCTGTCATTGTTCTTCGTGTGAATATTTCTTTGGTTTTATTATTGTTTTGAAGATTTTACTTACTGCCAGTGCCTCAGTAACACAAAAAAACATCATTTATAAATAGAAAACTGGTTATTCTGTCATTTTAATGTGTTTGCAGGGGGGAAAAAAAAGCCTGTGAATATGAATGAAGAGTCACAAGCACACACACACACACACACACACACACACACACACACACACACACACACACACACACACACAGAAAGTGATTCATAAAATCCGCTAAAGCAGTTGGCTACAAATTTATGACCGCTTGTCTAAAGGAACTAATTTACTTATCAGGTTAGGTTTCCAGC
The DNA here is from genome assembly GCA_015107715.1 of Tylochromis polylepis. Taxonomy (NCBI): domain Eukaryota; kingdom Metazoa; phylum Chordata; class Actinopteri; order Cichliformes; family Cichlidae; genus Tylochromis; species Tylochromis polylepis. The sequence goes on from VVHJ01001725.1 coordinate 20,426, forward strand.
CCTAAAATGTCTATCATTAAGTTTAAGTGTCGACACATCTAGCCGACATAGAGAGACATTGGGATTTATTTGGGAGTCATGGTTGTGTCTACGACATACAGCTCAGTACAATTTAGGAACTCTTTCTGGGCTTCCTCTGTTCATTGCCTTATGTGGAACAGATTAGGTTTAAAGGGGATTTACCATAGTTTTAAATACCTTATCGCAGTTAATATCTCTTTACTGAAGGCAAGGAAACAGCAGTACATATATACAGGAAATACAGGATCTTGTTCTATGCTGACATGTTAATACTTTACCCCTTTATGTAATATTTAACTCACAGTACACCGTTACAGTCACCATCACTTTGCAGGCCCTGCTGACTCCCCACAGTACCCCTCAAGCATTATTGCTCTCTGTAAGCAATTAAGAATAATTTATTCTCTGACTTGATGCAAGCCATATTGATATTTCCTCTCCCTCTACTCTGGACGGACGCAATGAGGAAAAACATGGCCTTAAAGGTTGTAAACATGAAGAGGATCTGGTTGAGAGATAATTACAGCAATTTCCATGATTCATTCATTGCAAAGCATGCCGATAACGTCCATGAACTCGGCAACATAATGACGACACTGAGGGATGCGAAGGAACGCTGAGGTTTAATGAATCACATTCAGTGCAGTGACTCCAGCGAGAAGTAAACAACACTGAAGCCATAAAAGGACAGCAGCGTTCTTGTGCTTCTCTCAGGCAGCCTTTGCCAGAAGCCAAGACCTCACTTTTTCATCACCACAGCACTTTGAAGCTCTAATCTCCAGAGTCCCATCCAGTCTCAAGCTACCGCTTCAGTTTCAATAAAAAAAACCCAAAAAAACCGAAAACCCCAGCAGTTTCTGTGATGCTGCCTGACCGACTTACAACTACGTTAATGAAGCAGCTTTATGTATCCAGAATCAGGCCTCAGCTCAGACTTTGGAAAACCTTTAATATGATCACTACTGTTCTTGCTGCGGTTAATATCCCTCCTGGCATTATTATTATTATGTCACTAGCTTCTTAGCTGCTATTTCAGTTATATGGTCTCAAAAGGTTGGATTAAGATCAGAGTTCAGACATCAAGTGCTTGCAGTTATTTTGAATTAAGGCAGAGCGAGGAGCTAGTTATTATAGAGGGGTGCACATTTTAAGTCTGTCTCTTCTGGAATATATACAAAATCCCTTCAGAGTAACGCGGGTCTGCCCACTGGCTTCCTCCCATTTAGATGCAGCTCTTTGAAAACCACTATGGAGGCATCCTGTTGTTTCAGTCAGAAACAGAGCTCATGAAAATAGGTGAGGGGAGGGAAGCAGATCAGTGCCGGATTAGAAGGACTGCTTCACAACAGAACGGGCAGAAGCTATTTTATAACTTTAAATAATCCACAAAAACACTGAAATGAATTTGAGTCAATCATGGCCAACTAAACTACATAAGTAGGTCAGGATAGCAGTTGACTATATAGGCTATATAAACAACAACAACAACAACAACGTTTCCCACAGTTGTGATGGTAGCTCTTCCTTTGTGATGTGCCTGCATGCAAAAAAGAGACACACCCCGGCTTTCTTAAACTATGATTCAATAAATTATGTCAAATAAATGAACAGCGCATTCAGCAGCCTCTTTCTTGTCTCCTAGGCGGACTCCAACTTTACCGTCAAAGTCCGTGGCACCAGAAGCAGCTCACAGCAGACCTCCGAACAGGGACTATCATTACAAGCGCTAGTCAAACGCCGTGGACCACAAGACAGGAGACTCTCTGGAGATGCAGCTGAAGGGCAGCCACAACCGTGACCTGCTCTGCTCCCTAAAGGGCTGTGTCTAGCTAATAAAACAGCTAGTAAAAGGATTAATAGCACTGTTGGATGGAAAACCATAATAATGATTAAAAAAGGCTAAAATGAGTCGCCAAAATATACTCAGGCGACCTGCCCAAGTAAAGTATATGTGTGAGAAACACCGAACAGTTACTGCTACTAAAAAGGATGCACACAGGCAAACATGCTGCTATAACTACATCCACAGCTCTGACAAAGGCTCCTGTTACTTATTCTTACTAATAATGCGATACCAATAGCAATAGCAACAACTTTAAATGCTAAATCGTCTGTTCCAGCCGTTAGTGCTGGCAAATATTTTAACTTCTAACGTTGAAAACAGACGAGTAATTATAAGAGCTATACATGAACATACACTATATGATAGTTGTTCACAGCATACTCGGTCACAAAACAGGCACAGTCAGCCGGGATGAAAAGATACCAAAACAAAACCCATCACTGCAAATGTGTCGAGAAGTCATTTAGATGACACTAGAAGCCTGTTCTCATTATGTAGCTCTGTGTTTTGCTGTCCAGACCCCTGGGCTCCTCCTCCTCTGAGCCGAGTCTGCTTCCAGCTATGACGGCTTTGTTCTTCCAAGGCCTCTTTGGGGCCTGCTAATGCAATCAGTGCGAAAAAGCTCGAACATAAAATATAATAGGGGGGAAAGAAGCAGGAAGAGTTATAGGACTGGGATGAATAGTTTCCCCTTTGAGTTGGTTCCGTTTTCGTTCAATTTATTGCTCTCAGCTAGCTCCTGACCAGAGAGCTCTCTCTGTTTCAGCTCCACACCGGAGGGGTCTAGTGAGTCTGCAGCTCCCTGACCTCATCTGCGAGAGCCAAACACATGTTCTGTTCTGCAGGTTCCCCTCAATCACCCCGACGCTGCAGCAGGACTTAGTTTAATCCGTTTGAATGCTAACATGTTGTATGTTGTCATGGAACGGCCTAACTGGAGATAAATGGGACTTTAAACGGCAGAGCCATGTAAAATCATCAAGATGGAGTTTGACTTTGTGTGAATGGAAGTGAACTGAAGAGGTGAATGCACTTTAAAGTCTTTAAATGTACTGAAATAGATAGGTTTATACCTCTGAGTCACCAGAGCACACCCGAAAGTAAAACACCTATTTTTTTTTTTAATTTCAGGGATAGAGTCTGGAGTGCAAATTCTCACCACTGACCAGTAATAAAACAAAAACTTCACTCGCTGAGAACCTACACAGACATATTTTAGACATCCAGGTCAGGGTAATCTAAGGAGTCTGGAAAGAAAGCGGCTGGACTTCTTAAATTTTCACGAAGACATTTCACCGCTCATCCAAGAGGTTTCTTCCACCATTTGGATTTAGAACTGAAGAAGCCTCTTTCGCTTTCTTTCCAAGCTCTTTAGTTCACTCATTAAAAAAAGACTTTTAAGAATGAAATCCAGGGAGCAGTAAACTGTACAGTTCAGATAAAACAGAAAGTGTCACAGAGCTTGTGACAGAAATTTCCCCAAATTGCCATTTTTCTATTCAGGTGTGAACACACACTTTCAGATCTATAGTACAACATGACAACACAAACGTATGTTTTATAAGAGGCCGTACACATCAGTGCAGTCCGCTATGAGTCAATAAACTCCCCACAAATGTTGTTCTGTCTGTAAAAACAGATGCTCACACCCATGCAAAGCTGAGAGCAACAGATTGATTTTATTTGATTGCTTTTAAAACCTTTTAAACTTCAGCTTTTAGCATCACAGTTACCCTGTTAACAGTTAATTAGAGGTGTCTATGCGATGGAAAAACCCATTTTTCCCTCCGTTATCCTCAGGAAGCACACAACAAGCCCAAGCTGGAAAAAGTCAGAGTCAGGCAAACGCTTTGTGGATTCTGATTAGAAGCAAAATTAGCTTCAAGCGTTGGCTTTTTGAGACGTGTTTAGTTGTGATAAAATGAGTCATTCCCTCATGTTTCAAAAACTGAAAAGCATCACTTCTCAACCTCTGGGTCCATGATTGCCAGTGCATTCTCACCAGCGATGGGGCCGCACGGAGTTGGCATTTCTCGCTGAATGACTTCAACGTTGCCTTTAGGAAATCAGACTCTGGTTCCAATCCCAACAAGGACATTTATGTTTTTCCTGTACAGTCATATAGACTGTTTGGAGCTCCAAAAATGGAACCACACGCATGGATGACTTTACTGATGATTTACCTTTATGGCTAACAGTTTGACTTCTGTGGCTCTGTGTTCACTGATTTCTCTCCAGCAGGCGACACGCTGTGAGGTGATGTATTGATCACAACAATCTGTGTCACTTTGCAGAGAACACTGATGTAATGATGCCAGAGGCTCAGAAGACACTTTTTTGTGTGACAGTGAAGCGGTACAGGGCACAGTGGGATATTTTTCTGGTTTCATCCTGTGAATGAGCTCAGTGTGGATATTTGGAACTCATGTGAAAAAAGCCTCGACCCTGATTTTTTATTTTTTTTTCCTGGACTCATAATTTAAATTTGTGGTGTAGAAAACTGCAACAGAGAAACCCATCCTTAACTAAGACGCCAAATAATATCCGTATTTGGCCGAATGAAATTCGGGTTGGGGTATCGCACATCATCTGCAGACGCATGAAGGGACAAATAAGTCAAATAAAAATCTGGCAACTGAGCAAATCTTTGTTTCAGTTTTATGGATTTAAAGATTTTTTTGGTTTATGTATTTATTCAGCATATACTGCATGCGTAGGGCTACAGTTAACTAATGGACCAACTTTCTGATAATACCGTTTTAGGTGAAGATAAGACTTTTTGCACGTTACAGTGCAAAAGTCTTGACCCACCTCTCGGTCCTTCATATTTTGCCTGGAAAATGGTAAATAGGTGCAGTGATTTATTAAAACGTGCAGAAATACGTTTTAAATACAGTATATAAAGGTAAAAACAGAGTTCGTACAATTTTAATAAACTTAAAAGTCAGTGTTTGGTATTGGCACCTTTGTTCTTCAAGAGAGTTCAGCTGGAACTTCTTTAAGCGGTCTTCAGGAATAGTTCTTCAGGCTTCTTGATGCCTTTTGTTCTGTTCTCGGTCAAGATGATCCTACACTGCTTCAATAATGTTGAAGGCCGAGCTCTGGGGAGGCCAGTCCACGAGTGCTAGTGTTCCACCACCTGTTTTTCTATACTTTTACTTCACTGGTAATGCATTTGGGGTCATTGTCATGCTGAAAAATGAAGAAGCCATTGACAATCAGAAGCTTTCTAACATTGTGGATCAAACGCAGCCCCAAACCATGACTGAGGCTCCACCATGTTTTTATACATGGCTGTAGACCAATGACTGTAGAAAATCTTTTAAGCAGTCATTGCTGTAGACACTCACTGTTGTACCACCTCTGTATATACTGATCACAACTTGAACCAGAAATTTCAAACTGGGATTCACCACTCCATAAGACTTGTTGCCGTTTTTTGTGTCCCCAACTGAACAAATGGAAACAAATGATGTGTTTTTGCAGCAGGCTGCTAGTCACAAAGTGTTTAAAGAAACCACCAGGACCACGAAGTTGTCCTTCATGTTTAGACATAACACTGGTTCATCACTTGAGTTAGGAGCCTTTTCATGCCTCAGTGATTCATAGGTTGGCGTTAAGCGGCTTATCAAAAAATTAAAAACATTCATCTGAACATCACGTACAAGGATTGAGTCCATTTGTGCTGCTTGCATCTCCAGTTGTGTTCTTTCCGTCATTACTAACAGCTCATTGGTGAAATAAATCGACAGCTTCACAATCAACTCTATCTTCACCACAGTGAAGTACAGTACAGCAATCTGTATGACTACAGTTGTTTAATTTTTTAAAATTTAGTGTGATTTATTGTGATTGCAGTATAAGGTATTGTGTGCAACTATTACTGCTGCTAGTGTACAGTCGCGGCCAAAAGTTTTGAGAATCACATAAATATTGGAAATTGGAAAAGTTGCTGCTTAAGTTTTTATAATAGCAATTTGCATACACTCCAGAATGTTATGAAGAGTGATCAGATGAATTGCATAGTCCTTCTTTGCCATGACAGTTAACTTAATCCCAAAAAACCTTTCCACTGCATTTCATTGCTGTCATTAAAGGACCTGCTGAGACCATTTCAGTAATCGTCTTGTTAACTCAGGTGAGAATGTTGACGAGCACAAGGCTGGAGATCATTATGTCAGGCTGATTGGGTTAGAATGGCAGACCTGACATGTTAAAAGGAGGGTGATGCTTGAAATCATTGTTCTTCCATTGTTAACCATGGTGACCTGCAAAGAAAC
>VVHJ01001728.1:0-14812 GCA_015107715.1 Tylochromis polylepis
CTCTACTTTTAAGATCAGGCTTCAAACTTTCCTTTTTGCTAAAGCATATATTTAGGGCTGGACCAGGTGACCCTGAATCCTCCCTTAGTTATGCTGCAATAGACGTAGGCTGCTGGGGGATTCCCATGATGCACTGGGTGTTTCTTCTTCACTCACTATGTGTTCATAGACCTCTCTGCATTGAATCATATCTGTTATTAATCTCTGTCTCTCTTCCACAGCATGTCTTTATCCTGTCTTCCTTCTCTCACCCCAACCGGTCGCGGCAGATGGCCCCGCCCCTCCCTGAGCCTGGTTCTGCTGGAGGTTTCTTCCTGTTAAAAGGGAGTTTTTCCTTCCCGCTGTCACCAAAGTGCTTGCTCATAGGGGGTCATATGATTGTTGGGTTTTTCTCTGTATGTATTATTGTAGGGTCTACCTTACAATATAAAGCGCCTTGAGGCGACTGCTGTTGTGATTTGGCGCTGTATAAATAAAACTGATTTGAACTGAATTGAACTAGGTAGAGACTGAAATGGAATCCAAAAGGAAAGTGAGTAAGCCCCAGGAACACGAGGCTCAGGGATACTGAGGCGCTTTGGTTCATCTTTAGGAGCAGAAAAATATAAACCACATATTAGGATTGGTTTCTGAATTACTTCCAGTTCTTGATAGCTGAGTGATCTTTAAACATCACAGCTCTCATCTGACTAGCATGATTTAACTGCACTCCACACGGGTATCACAGCATAGGGATGGCAATAGGTATTCCTTTTGTTTGTAACAAGGTTTCAGTCTTGGTTGTGGAAGTGTTACATCCATAGTCACTACTGTAAGAGAGCACAGCGTTCCTTGGTTTCTTCCGTAGACCCATCCATCGCTCATTACATCCAGATTCAAGACACCACAACTGAGACAGAAAAAACACTCAGCTCAAGACTTCAAAACCTGTGCGTGACCTCGCAATGTCATGATTTAAACTGAGAAGAGAGAGTCGTGTTCTCACCTAATATGTCCCTCGGTGTATTAATTCTGTCTTTCGCCTCAGAGTTGTAGAGGTGATACATGTCATGATGAAGTAGCACCGATATTTTACTGTTTTTATTAACCGATAAAGGCATATTTTAGATTATTTAACTGAAAATTTGCTCTGTTTTCACACCATCCTTTCAGCGGCGAGTCAGGTGCCGGGAAAACAGTCAACACTAAGAGGGTGATACAGTATTTTGCCATCGTCGCTGCTCTAGGGGAAAATGTGAAAAAAGGAGTAAGACGTCTCAACAGTTTCCCTTTTCCTTAAATGTTCCAGTCCATAGTAAAAAAAAAAAAAAAAAATACCCACACTGGGAATATGACTTTGCAATGTTTCTCTTTGTATTCAGGGATCTTTAGAGGATCAGATTATTGAAGCTAATCCAGCCATGGAAGCGTTTGGGAATGCCAAAACCATCCGCAATGACAACTCCTCCCGCTTTGTGAGTTCATCCTCAAGGCTGGAGTGGAGAACACAGCGTTGTGTCTCGTGTGAATTCCAGTGTAGACATGTTATAAAGACTGTGGGTTTGCGTTTGTGTGCTTCAGGGCAAGTTCATCAGAATTCACTTTGGCCCAACAGGGAAACTGGCGTCTGCTGACATCGACATCTGTAAGTGTTCTCAAACAGTCGCGCCGAGTTTGAATTTGTTGACGTTAAAGTGAACTAGCTGGATATGTTAGCCTTTATACTCAGCATTTTTCAAATGGCTTTTTTTTTTTTTTATCCCACAGCTACAAATACGTTTTAATTAAAGCCATCCATCATTAGGTCGTGTAGAATTTGTAAGGCATGAGGGCTGAAACTACACATTAGTCCACTGGAAACTTGTCTTGACAACTAAAAGCTCTGGGGCATTGTTGAAAAAAGAGGTACATCTCAAACACTCCTAATACTCTCTGCCAAGTCACTGAGGAAAAGTTTAAATCATGCAGCAGTTGGAGTTACTATCCTGTCCTCCAAGTTCCCAATATCTTAAATTTCTTGTGCATCCTTCATTTTGCGGCTCAGTGGTATTACAAGACAAGAAGTGTTACTAACATCTCAGTGTCAGACACCGAAGGGTTGTGAGGTGCTGTGGGTGTCTCACGATGCTTTGGCTGATCAGTGACGTGGTTTGTGTTTATTTTACTCAGACCTTCTAGAAAAGTCCAGAGTTGTTTTCCAGCAGCCCGGGGAGAGAAGCTACCACATCTATTACCAGATTCTGTCCAATCACAAGCCAGAATTACAAGGTAAAAAACAAAACAAACAGACAAAAAAAACAAACACCCACTGGTATAACCTGCACAGTGAAAAAGAAAACCAACTATATAAATAACAATGAATTTAACTGAATTGCATTATTAACAGAAACGGAAATAAAACCAAGACCATGCAGAAAAAAGAAAACTAACAATAAAAAATATTGCATGTCTTTAAAATCAAATTCATCAACACAAGAAATCATGGGAGGCTTTGGCGCATTAGTTTATGCAACAAGGTATTTGACCCAGACCCAAAAAACTTAAAAAAACTATCGCTGAAACTAATACAATGAGACAACTATTATTTACAGTTTTCTGTCTTTACTACCAACTTTACTACCATTACCAAATAACTGAACAATAACATTATAAAATGTAACCACAGGAAATATGAAACACGCCATTTACAGTGAGAGGAGCCTGGAAAGAAAGCGACTGGACTTCTTTAAACTGAAGAAGCTTCTTGGATCAGAGAGGGATCGTCAAGTCCACTCGCTTTCTTTCCAGGCCTCGTAGACTACCGTGACCTGGATGACTGAGAACCCACACAAACACATGCCATTTACAGTTATTATCTGTATTCCAGTATGATGCAAATATTTATTTATTTTTTCCTGTCTGCATAACAACTGAAAAAGACCAACAAATTCTGTTTCAATTCTGTAAAACCGGTAAAGAAAACAGCAAAAGCTCACTTATTCTCATTCTTATTAAAAAATAAAGTCACAGAAAATCCCTCAGGTGCGTCACCTATGGTTGATCATTCTTATTTAACTGTTTAGCAAACAGACAAAGACACCCAATATTAAAGCTATGAATTTCATTTTACAGAAAACTTTTGTTAACTTTATTCACAGGAGAACCGCAGTGAAGAAGAGACTGAATTACCATTAAACCATGTTCTCCTTCCAAAGTTTACAACTTCATTAGCACACAGGTCACAACCCCAAGTGGCCATCTCACCCTGCATTCAACCAGCAGCCAGGTGGAGATCGGGTGCATCTGACTCACCTGCTGTGAGCCGGGAGCTCTTTTTAGAGTCCCCTCAGGGCCCGTATCATAAACTGCTGTCCCACTGGAGACCTGTTCCATGTCCCGGTGTCCTGACGGCTACTTCATCTGACCGTTTAGTGTAACCGAGATCCGTTTCACCCTGCGGTCCTCAGACTCAGCACCAAACCACAGCCTCCTGCGGGATTAAAAACGCAAAATCTCCTTCATCCATTTGGACAAACTTCCTAATAGAAACAATTATACAATGTTGTCAGGGAACAAAACCAAGAAACACATATTTACATAGGAAGGAGCCTACATGACGAGTGTACAAGTGTACACTCAGTAAATGATGTTTTTAAATTGCATCGTGTGAGTGGTATATGACACATATCAGTGTCTGCATAGACCGAGGGTTAGCCATGATAACTAATGAAAAAATAATTTCATGATGTATGGCGCAGACATGCTGCTGGTGACCACCAACCCCTACGACTACCACTTCTGCTCTCAGGGTGTGACCACAGTGGAGGGCATCAGTGACGGAGAGGAACTGAGGCTCACCGATGTAAGATGAACGTCTCAAAGAAAACCTCTCTCTCTGATGGTGCGTGTAAACTGTAATCTGCATGTTTGTGTGCAGCATGCCATGGACACGCTGGGCTTCACTCCAGAGGAGAAGTACGGCTGCTATAAAATCGTTGGAGCCATCATGCACTTTGGTAACATGAAGTTTAAGAAGAAACAGCGAGAGGAGCAGGCCGAAGCGGACGGCACAGAAAGTATGACCCACTTAAACGCCGTGCGATCAAAGACACAATAGTTAGTTTGTATAATGGTTGCAAGTGATGCTTCCTGGCGGCGATTTTGGACAGAGCTTTACAGAAAGCTTTCTGTTGTCTTGCAGCGTATTATTAATGCAAGACGAATGCAGGTAAACCCACCTTTTACTGCCAAGTTGCAAGCCGCCCTGAAGTCACAAGCTCTCAAGATTTTGGTGGGATGTGATAGAAAGAAAACAAAGCAACAGTATAGAGTTTTGTGCTTCTTCTTCTTTTTTTCTTTTTTTTTTTAGCAAGAATTACTTTTTCAGTTTCTTGGTTAGGGTACAGACTGCACCAATGCAACACCAATTGTAGGCCAAAGGTCATGAGTTAGGACTAACATGGAAACAGCACACCTCGCGCAGATCTCACAATGCACAACCTCGGGTCATGTATTATGAACTTGTGGTTGAGCTGCGACATCATCAGTTGCATACGGTCCACTGTAGTTGATCTTTATAACTAGCCGACATTCAAGTGAGCAGATCATTACTTTTTTGTAATTTCAATTCTATTTATTTTCTATTTATTCTATTTATTTATTTAAATTTTTATTCTAATGTATTTTTATTCCTAGGTGTGACACTTTGGTCAGTGGTCACTGTTTTTAAAGTGCTTTATAAATAAAGTCAGCTTGGCTTTGCTAGTACATCCAGCAGTGATTCGTTGTGGTTAAGATACCACATGATCTCAAATAAGATGCACATCCCACGTGTATCAGATTTATCTTTTCCTCCGCATCGGTTTATTATAACTGTGAAATACATGTCTAGTCTGTACTGATAGAGACCTCGGATAATTACCTGTATGTGTTGTGTGTGTTAAGGTGCGGATAAGGCAGCTTACCTGATGGGCATCAGCTCTGCTGACCTGCTGAAAGGCCTGTTGAATCCCCGAGTGAAAGTGGGAAATGAGTTTATTGTTAAAGGACAGACTGTAGAACAGGTAATCAAAGTTTTCTGTCTTACTACAAAAACATAACTGTAAATTTCCAGACATGTTTATCTTTGGTTCCAGGAAGCCTGACAGGTCGTGTTTTGTGTCTAGGTCAACTATGCAGTGGCCGCCCTGGCCAAAGCCACCTACGACCGCATGTTTAAGTGGCTGGTGGGTCGTATCAACTCGTCCTTATACACTGCTTTGCCTCGTCAGTACTTCATCGGTGTCCTGGACATCGCCGGCTTCGAGATCTTTGAGGTACAAAGGAAATACAAAGAGACACATTCGGCAACTCTCAAATCCAGCCGAGGTCCAGGTCTTTCCAGTGACACCAAATATATGTTCTGAAAATAAATGCTACTGTAAAAATAGTGCGCAACCGTTGGAATAAAAGTCCTGAAAGCATAGCGAGGATGTCCTAAATGTCAGCTAAAACTCAGCACAGGAAACACTAGCAGGCAGCTTTTCAGAGAAAAGATTTTTCTCTTTTGGCGTCACTCGCCTTGCAGAAGCTCATCTGGCTTCCAGTCATTGTGCAGGGTTAAACATCTTTTGATCAGTAACTTCAAAAATATTGTTCGTCTCTTTTTGCAGTTGAATAGCTTTGAGCAACTGTGCATCAACTACACCAATGAGAAGCTGCAGCAGTTCTTTAACCACCACATGTTCATCCTGGAGCAGGAAGAATACAAGGCTGAAGGCATCGAGTGGACCTTCATAGACTTCGGTCTGGACTTACAGGCCTGCATAGACCTCATAGAGAAGGTATGTTTGTGTGTTACATGGATTGCGTTGGATGATTGCAATATGAAGCCTATGTGAATATGAAATGAATTAATTAGAGCTCCTTTGTCCAGCCAATGGGTATTCTGTCCATCATGGAGGAGGAGTGTATGTTCCCCAAGGCCACGGACCACAGCTTTAAAACCAAACTTTACGACAACCATCTAGGGAAGTCACCTAACTTCCAGCGGCCGCGTCCAGACAAGAAGCGCAAATATGAGACGCACTTTGAGTTGGTTCACTATGCTGGAGTGGTGGGTATCCTTTCATAAACTTCCTCCTTCTGTTGTTGGTCATGCTGAAGTCTACTTGAAGGTGAAGTTCTCCAGTTTTATCAAGACAGTTTAATTTTGGTCTCAGCTCACATAAGCTACAGAGCTACAGCAGGGTAATAGAGACGTTGGTCTGGCCTTTTCCGGTGAAGCCATAAGGCAGAGCTTTTGCTTTTACACCTGAGCTACATTCATAACCTGACTCTCATTATGGTAATCGAGCTTGGGCTGAAACTCTGGACATGTTGAATGTTGCTGGGGAGGGAACGTCAGGACAGGATTTGGTCTGGTGTGACTTTGAATAAGGAACACAAAAAATCCTGAAGATATAAACATTTTTGTGTGACACTCTCAGCATTGTTTTTAAAAGCTCGAGTTGACAAAAAAATAAATCTTCAGATGTTCTCTTTTGGTATAAATGGATTTTAGCACATCCAGTTATTTATTATACAGGACCATAGTCACGCTTTAAGTCATATGGGAACCCAGCGGCTAGTGGCTAGAAGAGCTCAGCAGCAATATGGCCACAGAGCATCAGTGAAGTTCAGTTACTTGTAGTGACAACAAGGAAAGTAACTGCTAGCAAAGTGAACTGGACAGCTCTACAGTTAAAATGTATCTCGGCTTTGAGGTAAGCAGTTAAAACAGCTATCAGTGAGATTAAAGGATACTGTGGCTCAACATAAAATGAGGTGGGAAATACATCTGGACATTTTCTTTGACCTGAGAATTGCTGTCATGCAAATAAGCTTTGAATGCAAAGCCTTTCTCTCTCAAGTTAGACCTAGCCGAGGTTAATGTCACATTAAAGGTTTAGTGTAAAAAGCTCAGTTGACTGGTGTGTGTTGTAGGTGCCGTACAACATCACAGGCTGGCTGGACAAGAACAGAGATCCTCTGAATGAGACGGTGGTGGCCCTCTTCCAGAAATCCTCCAACAAACTGATGGCTGGACTTTTTGAGAACTACATCAGCTCTGATATGCGTAAGAAAACAGCTTCACTAGATATTTAATTGAACACCATTCAACTGCAAAAAGGAATGTAACTATATGAGTGTGTTGACATTGCTTTGTTGTGTTATTTTAGCTATTGAGCCGAAGGCTGAAACCAAACAGAGGAGGAAGAAAGCAGCTTCTTTCCAAACTGTTTCACAGCTGCACAAGGTGGGTGTGACTGGCAGCTTCACTCGAGACACTGTTACAGTACACCAGGGGTGGGCAAGTCATTTTCCAGAGGTGCCACAGGAGAAACTGGGACTGTTATGGAGGGCCTGACCAATAAGCTGAACTCAGTTCTGTTCAGTATTAATTTGACCTCTCTGTAAGCTCGCTCGAGTGAGCCTCCACAACAGTCTCAGTTTGTCATGTGACCCTTTAGCCCCTGCTGTACACTATGACGGAGATTTCAACTAATTGTGTGTTTATTACAGGAAAATCTTAATAAGCTGATGGCTAACCTTCGCAGCACTCAGCCTCACTTTGTGCGCTGCATAATCCCCAATGAGAGCAAGAATCCAGGTAAAACCGTGAGCCCTGGTATCTACTGACAGCCGGTCTCTGTCGAGTAGTCGTCCTCACCCAGAAAAATAAACTTGCTAAAAGAATGATCTGTATCTGGTGGGGTAAAAAAGTTGTAAACACTGAAGGTGTTTTTATTGTCTCGTACCAGAAATATTACCAAAGATATTGTTTGCACTGCTTTACAAGTCACAACAGCCATATTAATGTCTACATGCATTTGTTGATGCGGTTTCTGCCAGGCTCAGTACTTAATTAGAAGCAGTTTGGTTTTAGCGTCATGCTCAATGTATTTTTGTAAAGAAATAATCTGAAGTAATGGCGTTTACTAAATTGCACTGATAAAGGGAAATTATAGTTCCTTCCCATGCCCGAAATGAAAATATTGTAGGACTGCACACTTAAAATGTTCTCTAAGTTGATTTTTGAGACGCCGTCCTTTGTTTTTCCAGGTGTGATGGATCCCTTCCTGGTCCTCCATCAGCTGAGGTGTAACGGGGTCCTCGAGGGGATCAGGATTTGCAGGAAGGGCTTTCCGAACCGCATCCTGTACGCTGAGTTCAGACAGCGGTGAGTCCCATATCTAACACATATTTATTTACTTCATCTGCTATTTTCATGTTGCTCTTCAATAATGGACTCTTTTTTTTCTCCTCAGTTATCGCATCTTGAATCCTTCTGCGATTCCAGAGGACTCATTTGTGGACAACAGGAAGGCTGTGGAGAAACTCCTGGGTTCTCTTGACATAGACCACACCCAGTACAAGTTTGGACACACAAAGGTACAACAAACTCATGTTAACCCTGCTTTTGATACCTCAGTTCTCGGAGTTAAGCTGATGGTCCCGTTGCGTCGTCTCAGGTGTTCTTTAAGGCGGGTCTGTTGGGTCAGTTGGAGGACATGAGGGACAACCGTCTGTCTCAGATCCTCACCATCGTTCAGGCCATATGCAGAGGGAAGCTCATGAGGATGGAACGACAGAAACTGATGCTGCAAAGGTCAATATGACATCTATCAGATGAATGAATGATAATGAATCAGAAACACCTCTCTTTATGCTCTTGGTTCTATGTGAACCATGGATAAATTCTTGAATATATATTTTTTTAAGTGCTGATGCCAGAAAGGTTGATAAGAAGGAAGGGGAAATAATGTGTATTTTTTTTTCTTATGTATGAAGTTGCATTTGTAAGAGAGAAAAGCAACCTCCACAGATTACCACGAATACATGACCATAAATCATAAGCCAAGATGTTTAAACTCCTTTGCTTAGTGCAGCATCTTGTGTCGTGGTGTGTGCTGTGTGGCAGGCAGGATAGGACCCAAATGCAGGACTCTCAGAGACGGGGCTTAAACTCAATACGCAGCTCTCATTGCTGGAAAAACTCTTCATGGAAATTAACACTTGCAAAAAAAATAAACCAAAACCTCAAACGTGAAACCTAAACTAAACTGGCACTGGAAACTAGACACTAGGAAACACGGGCTGGAAACATGACAGGAGAAACACAGCACAAAGAGAGGGTACGACGCGACAACGAGCGGGGGAAGACTGAGGCAGGAACACAAGGGGATGGGGAACAGGAGGAAACACAGCTGGAACTAATCAGACAAAACGGGATGAGGGAAAAGCAAAACTAGACACACTGCAGACAGGACAGGGCTATCAAAATAAAACAGGAAGCACACGACAGAGACACTTGACACTGAACAAAGGGGACACGGAGCACAGAGACAGGAGTGACATGACTGACTGGGGAACAAGATAAATAACAATACATAATCAGGGAATATAACTTAAACAGATACAAAACACTGGGTCACTGACCCAGGACATCTTGCTGTTGTTTTGACTCTCATCATCTGTTTTTTCGGGGCTATTAAGAGACCGATGTGATTTTTAATTCTTCTTCCTCTCAGGGATGCTGCAATGGTGATCCAGTTTGCCATCAGGGCATTCTTCTCAGTGAGGACTTGGCCGTGGATGATGTTGTTCTATAAGCTCCGTCCGCTGCTGAGGAGCGCCCAGGTAGAGAAGGAACTGGCCGCTCTGAACGAAGAGTTCAAGAAACTAAAAGAGGCCTACGACAGGTCTGTTAATCCGCCTGCGCTTGAATCGGGGCTACAGACTGAAATGAGCTGCACGCAGACAGAAGTCTGATGTTACGTCATGTTTTAGGGTTTTTTTTATTTCATCAGGTCGGAGGTGAAGCGGAAGGAGGCGGAGGAGCGGCTGGTGGCTTTGGTTCAGGAGAAAAATGACCTGGCTCTTCAGCTTCAAGCAGTAAGCCATAAAGAAATTTAAAGGAGCAGTGCCGACTCACCAAATCAGGATCTTTATGGCAGGATTTCACCGAATAACATAAAACACAGAACTGGTTCAATAAGGGCAGAAACCTGGTGGTCATTAAAAGGTTAACATGGGTTTACTTTCTGCACTAGCTTGTGTTATGTCCTGTTTATTGTTCGTGGTCTCTTTAATTCTATCTTTCACCCCACGTAGGCCCACTGGTAGAAGACCCAGCTTAGTTCTTCTGGAGATTTCTTTTAGTCATTTTTAATCGTCTGAGGTCATAGCGATACATTTCCTGCTTCGCTGTTTAAAATATCTTGATTCCTTCTCTTCTGGCTGCTTTTTTTTTAGCCTCAGCAAACCCTCTGTGGGTTTTAAGCACCCACCAATAAAAAAACTGTCACTGTTTTGGTAATGCGGCTAGTCATAGTCATGGAACATGTGCAGTCATGAGAGCACAATTTTAGTCACGCTATATACAGTGTAGTCCATTATGCAAGAATTTTATGCACTTATTCATAATTTTTAATACACCCTGTCCATAATGCAGCTGTTAGCCACTGATATAAAGATTGGCCTCGTATCATTAAATTACTTATTTTTTATCCAAACAATCCAGGAGCAGGACAACCTGATGGATGCCGAGGACCGCTGCAACCAGCTGATTCAGTCTAAAATCTCCCTGGAGTCAAAGCTGAAGGAGACGCAGGAGCGCCTGGAAGACGAGGAGGAGGTGAGCTCCACGCTGACGTCCAAGAAGCGTCAGCTGGAGGACGAGGTGTTATCGCTGAAGAGAGACGTGGATGACCTGGAGATGACCCTGGCTAAAGTGGAGAAAGAGAGACATGGGGTTGAAAACAAGGTTTGTCCCCCCCAAAAAAGACTATATCAGTGCTGCTTTCCATCACTTCCCTCACTCACAGAATAATGTTTGTTTTTTTCTCTCCATCCAGGTGAAGAACCTGTCACAGGAGATGTCTGTTCTAGATGAATCCATAGCATCTCTGAGCAGAGAGAAAGCTGCCCTGCTGGAAGCTCACCAGCAGGCACTGAATGACCTTCAGGCGCAGGAGGACAAAGTCAACATGTTGGCCAAGGCCAAAGCTCGACTGGAGCAGCAAGTGGACAGTGTAAGGAAAGATATTCCTGGAATGTCTGACATTAGGCTGCAATAACAAACTGTTATTTGTGCCGCTCGAGTGGAAGGATGAGCAGCTTGAGGCGGCTGGTTGTATAAATAAAACTGAATTAAACTGAACTTTATTCAGGCAACTTTCTCATTTGTTTTTGAGTTTTAGTGTTGAGAAAAATCTTTATATGAATTGCCTTAAATTCAGATAAATCATCTTGAAGGGATGGTTCACACCAAACTGAAATCCTCTGACCTGTGGTGCTTTTTATTAATCCACACGGTTTCTGTGCAGTTTGCTGTTTGTGGGACATCAGCAATAACCGCTGCCACTCTCACCACGTCTCTGGAATGGACATTTCCACTGTGTTTGTGTTGTTTGTAGCATTTGAATGTAATGAAGTGAACAATAATAAGTCTTTCTGTGGAGGGCTGTCCATGGATCCATGTTTCAGCTTTTTTGAGTGAAATTCTAGTATTTCACTATTCTGTTGTTTAATTAGCAGAAATGTGTCTGTGTTTGTTTCAAACTTGCTAGCATTAGCTGATCATTAGCATCCCACCCCAACTTTAAGCCTTAACAAAACGAGTGAGTTTAAAAGAAATACAATTATCACCCGTACAGTAAACATGTTTAATTCTGCTGTAAAGCTGGAAATTTCAACACGGGAGTGTGTTAGAGCTTTGACTTACTTTTGGAGCCAGCTTCAAGTGGACATCAGCGCTTCGGGCTTTTGGCAGATTTTGACACTTTCACAGTGATTTCTTTTTTCAACCCTGCAGGTTGTTAATTCCCTGTCCCTAAAGAATCACTGAAATACCCAAAATAACTTCTACAACCAACTTTTGAAAACTTGTTTAGCACTTACAGGTCCAGAAAAGACCTGTAATGTTCTCTACTGTTATTACTGGTTTCTAACTCATGCGCAGGTTGAGGCTTCCCTGGAGCTGGAGAAGAAGGTGCGGACCGATCTGGAACGAACAAAGCGGAAATTAGAGGGGGATCTGAAGCTATCCATGGACTCAGTGAGGGACCTGGAAAACCAGAAGGAAGAACTGGAAGAGAGACTGAGAAAGTAGGAGTCCAGAGCTTTGGACTATAAATGTTTAGCTGAAAGGGCTCATTTTAACTAAAAAAAAAAAAGGTACTTGATTACCATCGATCCCTACAAAATGCTTTACTCTCTCTTCACCCTTCTCTAAAGGAAAGACTTTGAGTTGGTGCAGCTTCAATCAAAAATGGAGGATGAGCAGAGTCTGGCTGCTCAGCTTCAGAAGAAGATCAAAGAGCTTCAGGTTGGTGCAGAGAGGAACTTATTCAGCTTCCTCTTCTTCACTGTTGCTGATATTGTTTGCTTTGTAATTGCCCTCCTCAGACTCGTATCGAGGAGCTGGAGGAGGTGCTGGAGGCGGAGCGGGCGTGGCGCTCCAAGGCGGAACGCCAGAGGAACGACATCGCCAGAGAGCTGGAGGAGCTGGGAGAGAAGCTGGAGGAGGCAGGAGGAGCCTCAGCGGCTCAGATCGCCCTCAACAGGTTAAGATAGGCTTCAGTGATTTATAACTTCCATCAAGGGATCCATTAGGTAGCCACAGTAGCTACATTAAAGGTGACCTGTCCTGTGTTTCCTTACTTCCTGTCATATACATAGCGCTCAAATGATAAATCATCTTATAAATCATGGCTGATGTTTCAAATAACATGGTCATTGTATGCACAGGTACTTCCTGTGAGCCCTAAAGTCAGTTTCAGACCTCATCTTGATACTTTATATTGTCATAAAGAGCAGAGATCCCTAATATGGTGATCTCAAGAACACAGCTCTAGCTGTATGTCAGAGAAACCCTTAAAGAGTAGGCCTAATGATAACAAAAAGTAAACTTGCACACAGGATCTTTGGGACTTTTGTCATTAATCATCAGGATTGTTCTGCAGATGTAAATTCCTACCTTTAGAGTTTGACACTGGATTTTATTAGACGGATTAGCATCCCGATACTGAGACTTACCCAGAATATCACAGATGTTTAACTGAACTACTGAAATACTGCCTTATTGAACAGGAAGCGAGAGGCAGATTTCCTGAAGTTGCGGCGGGAGCTGGAGGAGGCGGGGCTTCACCACGAGGCCACAGCAGCCATCCTGAGGAAGAAGCACTCGGACATGGTGATGGAGCTCAGCGAGCAGATAGATGCTCTGCAGAGAGCCAAACAGAAGCTGGAGAAGGAGAAGGCGGAGTTCCGGCTGGAGGCTGATGACCTGGCTGCCAGCGTGGAGCAGCTCTCCCGGTCAAAGGTAGAAACAGACCTCCACCTTCAGGGGCCACTCCACCAGGTTTATCAGTGTCAGTCTGCTCGTCATGTTGAGCCCTGCTGGCCCGGTTTATTCTGCCGTGGATGCAGTAACAGAGCTGGGGACAGTGCTGCCACTCATCCTTGCTCCTAATCTGCCCAGAGGCCATTTCCAATGCTCTGAAAGCACTGTCCTCATAAACCAGCGTTATTATAAAAGAACCGATGACAGGGCACAAAACAAGGGTGGTTCTCACTCTTTCAGTTATTAACTTTCATTACTTTATCAAAAAATGGCCATTAGCTGAGTGGTAAACTGTGGAAGTTGAAAGATGCTGGCGCCTGAACACACTGACGTGTTTACACTTTAAACCTGAGGGGGTGAAACGTGTTAACGCAGTGCCGTGGGATCAGATTTCAGTTTTACTACAGTCTCTATATTGTAACCACCACACACTGATCTTGTTTCTTAGACCGCATTAACTGTGACTTCTCTGTTGACTGAACTTCTCTGTGCGCAGGCCACTGTGGAGAAGATGTGCAGGGTTTATGAGGACCAGCTGAACGAAAGCAGGAGCAGAGCAGATGAGCTGCAGAGACAACTGTCTGAAGTCAACGCTCAGAAAGCACGAGCAGTCACAGAAACCAGTACAACACACAGATACACCAGACACTGATTCTACAGATTTTAATGGCTAAACTGGAGCAGATTAAACACGTGATTTTAGGCTGCCTGAATTTTCTGTGCTGACAGTCTTTCTCCTACATCTTGCAGCACTCTGTATGAATGTCCTCACCTTTCTGCGCCCCTTCCTGGCTGTTGTGTTAGGATTGTTAGGACAAATGCTTTAAATGTACTCTATAGAAAAAAAAAGTATTTAAAAATGACTTCTACAGTGATCATCATAATAATATTAACCATTAATTAACAATGATTAGTGATGGAGAATTATTGAGAGGCTTCCTTTTAGGAAACAGCCAAAAATTCCACTCCCCTCTTAGCTTTGGCTAAAGTCATGAAAATGTTAATAAAAGCTTATTCAAGCTAGTGATGATGGCCATCAGTACAATCATGGCTGAAATAGAAACCACTAGTAGATGATGTTGCTACTTTTAATGGCCCCAATTTTTAAAAACTGAACTTCTTTATGTCTGTGAAGGTTCTCATTCATCCAGGTCATGGTAGTCTAAGGAGCTTGGTAAGAAAAGCGTCTGGACTTCTTTAAGTTTCTTAAAGACGTTTCATCCGAGAAGCTTCTTCAGTTCTAAGAGCAAATGGTGGAGAGTCCCAGATTTAAAGCCTTATGGGAGTGTCTCCCAAGAGGGTCATGGACCCCCTGTGGATCCTCTACCTAATCACAGGAGCCCAGGTGTGAAAATGGGTGTGGGTCTCAATCAGCCAAGGTCTCGGGTGAACCCATTGTGAGACCTATCCCCATTCTATCATGTGATTACCTGAGGTCAAACGGCCCAGGATGTGAGTGGGCGTTAAGGCGTCTGGGAAGGATCTCAA
>VVHJ01001729.1:8360-26259 GCA_015107715.1 Tylochromis polylepis
GTTGTGTGTGTGTGTGTGTGTGTGTGTGTCAGTGCTGAGCTCTGCTGATGCCCTCTTGCAGTCTCACTCGGACGGAGAATCCCAGCGGTCCAACATGGAGCGGGAGGACACCCGCTCTTCCCCCAGCACTCCGTCCACCCCCTCCGTGTGCTCGCCGACCTCCACCACCAGCTCGGTGCCGTCCACCGGGAAGAACCTGTGCGCCAGCTGCGGTCTGGAGATCCTGGACAGATACTTGCTGAAGGTGAGAGGCCGGCCATACTTTTAGACTTTTTGTTTTCCTTTTTACATTTACAGACAGAAATAGCTCGTATGCACCAGGCGATCGGGAACTAATGAAGGAGGATGCCGTGCTGACTCTGCTCTTATTTTTGGATTTGGCAGGCCTGCCGTAAGTTTGCGCGGAACTTAACGCAATTTGGAGATTTGAAGGCAAAATAAATAAAGAAATAAATAAAACTTCAAATTGAAAACAGACGACTAAGAAGAAAAAGGGGGAAAAGGGTTGCAATGATATTTGAAAGCAGCCTTATGGCTGACTTACTTAAAACTTTTATTATCTTGTAGCCAACTTGGAAAGTAGGAAAAGACACGAGGCGATTTGTTTCTAAATCTCAGCGATGTTATCGCCACCGTAACATTTCAGGAAACGGAGATTAAACGGCGCTCTGTGTTTGGGAGACCGCAGACAGTCACGACAGGGATGTTTTGGTTCTTTTGCTGTTTCACAGCCAGGACGCCCTGCTTTTGTCGCGTGCGCTCTTGTGTTTCCAACCCCAAACAATCTGCACTCGCACGCGCGGCCGTGTGTGTGTGTCAGGAAGTGTGAAGATCATTAGTTCGCTATCTGCCTACTTTGTTCTCTGTCCGCGGGACAGATAAGGCAAAGGAGGTTATTTTATTTAAATATTTAATGTCTGGGCTTAAATTAAATGTGTAGGCTATTATAATAAATTAGTCACACTGAAATTATTATTTTATTTTATTGTATTTTTCATGTCCAGATCTATTAGTTTATCTACAGTTATCTATTGAAGGCATTTTGACTGATATATATATATATATAAAATTCTCTGGATAGATTTAATTTATACGATCTCAAAAACGAAAAAATTAAAATCTTTTGTGGGCAATAACTGTTTGTCTTCTTTATTTATCCTGTTTTTTAAACAATAATATATTTTTCTCCTGATGTTAAATATCGGGACTGATTATTTAACACTGTATTAAAAATGATAATAAAAAAACCCCTCAAATTCATCAACGAAAAATATATCTATTAGGGCAAATAATAATAATTAATAATAATCATTTAAAGTTATAAATCTAAATCTAACATTAATTAAAGTGTTTTGGGCAGCCTCCGTGAACTCTCTCAGTATAAATAAATAGACAAGCCGGATGGCTTTGATGCCTGTAAGCTTGCAAAATTATAATTATGTTTCTTTAAAAAAAAATAATTTTTTTTTAATGATTGTTTTCCTAAAAGATTATAGCAGCGAAGAAAAAAATCGCCCAGTCTCAGAAAATATCCGTAGATGCCTTGGTATTTCATAGAATATTTTAATTGCCAATAAAATATTTTGTAGGACAAAAACAAACAAGCAAACCAAAAAAAATCCTAAAAAGCCTATTACTGAAATATAGAAACATCTAACATAAGCTGCACTACATAAATACTAACACGTCTTATAGTTTCAGCATTATATTCCTAAATGGCTCAAATTTGTGAGACTTTTTTTTTTAATTTAGAGTTTTTTGTATTTTATTTATTCAGTTAGAATAGTGAGTAAAAATAAATTTTAAAAAATAGTTAAAAACCTTTATTTATACGTCTCATAAACATTCAAAATAAGTTCGCGAGCGATCGGATTTGCGCAGGCGCGTTCATAACGCCTGCTGCTGCATCACGTCAGTGTTCCACAGTGTGACAGAGTCATTACTCACCACAGCAGACACCCTAAGTCCCCTTAATGCGGCCTTATATCATCAGTTTGTGTGTGTTTGACACGGTTGGTGTCTCTTTGCAGGTGAACAACCTGATTTGGCACGTGCGCTGTCTGGAGTGCTCAGTGTGCAGGACGTCACTACGTCAGCACAGCAGCTGCTACATCAAAAACAAAGAGATCTTCTGCAAAATGGATTATTTCAGGTAGGGTAAGTTTCTGGCCGTGTTTTCAAAATACCACGTCCGCCCCTCTGCCAGCACAGCTCTCTCTCTCTCTGTGTCCCACACGCGTGCACGCACTCACACACACGCACGCTTATCCTTTGAAACGTATGCATGTGGGTTGCCTCACATATTCTTGAAAGGCCTTTCAAAAACTGAAAGTGTGTAACAAAATAAAAGCTTTTGCCTACAGCGAAGGGCTGAAAGATTCAGTTTTGTTATGGCTATCCAAAAAACGCAACATTTTCAGCAGCTAGGCCTATAAAAGGAAAAACACTGGAGTGCTGCACTCTGGGAAAACTTCCCTAAAATGTTTAAAATGTTGTGGGCTGTGTAGGTTTTACGGTATTTAAAGAAAAGCGCTTTTGACCTTGTTCTGACCAGCTTCTCTTTGCCACTTTGATCATATCAGATCTTAAAAGACACATTAAAGTTAGCACACAGTTTCTTTTCGCTTATTTATGCATTTCCAGTGCACTGTGCCAGACTGGCTGGGCGTGTTTTTGTGTTTTGCAACTGCCCGATCATTGGATCCTTTCTCCAACATTTAGTTCCTAAAAGCTGGTGAACTCATTTTCTCATGACGCAGTCTTGAATGAGGCACAAAATTAACACACCACGTGCCACGATGCGCGCGGATAACTGTTTTAACACCCTGACAGGGACACGTGATGTAAACGGAAATTAGCGGAAATACCAGTTTGAGTGTGTAGCTGTCCGGATTTAGTCGGTCCCTATAGACAAACGGAGCTTAAGTGCAAGAAAAACTTGAACATCCAACATAGAAGGAAATGCCTAATGTCTATTCTATTCTATAATAAAAGGATAAGTCTTATATTTAAAAGCAAATATAATTTCTATTAGGTCTGTATTTTTCTGAGAAAACCCCCCCAATAATGATTGTTAAGTAAACCTTAAAAATTAAATATCTCTGTCATTGTCAAGAACAATAATAATGAGCAATGATAATATATCTAAAATAATACAAAATAAAATTGTATACAGGCTGTATACTACATTCCATGAATGTGTAGGGAAATTTTGTACAATTTTATTACAATACAAGCTGGACTAAGAAAGCCTGTCTGATGTTTTCACTTGGATTTTTATTCCCTTTTTTGACTCTGTTTATGTGTGTGAGTGTAAAAAAGCGAGAGGAAAGTGTACAAATGTGTGCAGGCTTGTGTGAGTGTGTGTGTGGTAGTACAGGGTTAAATGGGGTTCACAGCAGCATCAGTATGGTAAATTTCTGTTCAGTAGCCTGGAGCTGGTGTATTAATCGTATGGACACGTGTGCCAATTTGTGCTTAACTTGTGTGTGTGTGAGTGAGTGCATGGAGCTGCAAGTGAGCGTTGATATTTGTCTGATCAAAATCTGACACCAAGTCACTGCTCTGAGGTTTATAATCACCAGCAATTAGTTGTCCTCCACCCCAGAACCTCAGGCCTCCAGACCAGCAATTAGACTTCCCCGAGTGCCTGGTTAGCACTCGTGTGAATGTGGCTTATGTCCAAACTGAAAACACACCCTGAGACAGATACCTGCACACAGATAAACATGTAATATGAAACATAAAAACACAAATGTGAAACTTTTAAATGGACATTAGCAGAAATGCTCAATGCACACACCTGCACACATAATCCACCTACTCACACACACACACTGCTCAGCAGCACACACAGATCTCTGTTTATTTATGCGTGTCTAGCAGCTGCCAGTCATTTTGCTCATTTTTTCCCCAAAATGGAGACTTTTGTGTTTGCTCTGCCGCACCATAATATTTTACCAACCCGCCTCTGGTTAAATGCTCCCTCAGAATTTACCTCCACACTGCTCACTGAGAGACTCAGAAATACTTTTTAAATGTGGACGCTTAAATACGTCAGAGTATCAGATCTCCAAAGATGGTAATGAATAAAACAGTTTAAGCTGTCTTACAGTCAAAGAGTTTTAAGCGCTTGATTGTTTTAAGTGATATTGTCACTTGTTGGTAGAGTTGTCTTTCATCAGATTGCTTCTCTTTCTCCTCTCTGCACCAACAAATTAAACCAGAGAAAACCTTGGCAATGTTGTGTCATCCCATCATAGGAGAACTGCAACACTGTAGCAGTTATTATTTCTTTTAATCATCAAGGCATCTGACAAATATTTAGTCAAATATTTAGTCAAACTCTTTAGTGTTTTAAACACCAGAAAGTGGTGACAAATGTACATAATCAGCCCCCGAAGACCTTAATAATATAATCTAATCTCTTTTCAGAATTTTTGCAATATTTTAGCCCCAAATATTAAAAACCATTTGTCATTATTGTGCTAATTTAATTTTCTTTGCTCCGTAGTGGTTGGTTTCTGTATGCTGGGTAAAAATGAAATGCGTTTGTTGTGTATAATGAGGGTCACTTTGGGCCTCTTTCTGGTTAATTTGGTCATAGATATAGTTAGGTGGCATTTTTAAATCTATATGTTTGTTAATTATTTTAAACACACAGGAAAGCTAAGAAAATATTTAATTCATAGAAACTGGGGGTCTAAATTAAACTGTCACATAGACTAACAAATTTCCCCCTAAAATAAAACTTATTATTACTCTTGTTATTTTTCTTAATTAGTTTAAAACTTTTTTTAAATAAATGGTGTAAATGAAAAGGGGTTTTCTGCACAGATGTTTTATATGATAAAACTTATAGTTATTTTCACAAAATGCAAAGCAACTAATTTCCTAGTTTTAGAAGTTAAAAAATTGGTCAAAAGATCTAAACCGCTCCATAAACCACACAGTTTGCCTCACATTTGTCATCTATCTGCTGTACAGAACTATGACGCTAAAGACAGAGATGACAAGCGTAGTAATAAAAGATTTCATAATGCAGATGCGCAGATTAAAAACTACTGCAAGAAAAGAATAGTTAGCATGGTTACAATATGTGGACGAAACCCCTCTTTTGCACAATAACATCAGTACTTTTGGATTCGATGTCCTTATAAGTCGCTCTGAGAATGTGACGCTATTTTAAAAAATGCTGCACTGAAGCTTTGCTGCAGGGCTGGGTCCTGTGCAATGGTTACTTCTGTAAATATAAACTGTAATCTGGGTTTAGGCCAGATTTAAACTAGGCTAAACACCGCTGCAAGTCCAGATCCTCTGGGCTGCTTTCAAACCTCTGGAGATATTTCCTCATCTGTGTCAGCCTCTCATCTGGCTTTGGACTGACAGCTACTTTAATGGGGCGTAATAGCAGGAAATCAGAGTGGGTTTCCCTCCATATACGTGTGTATGTGTGTGCAGGGGTTGGGTGGGGGCTATGACAGCATTACAGGGGTGCAGGACAGAGCCCCCGCTGTGCCTCTCAAACCCATGTCAGGCCTCGGGGGCTTGCTTTCTCTCGCTCTCTCTCTCTCTCTCTCTCTCAAACACACACACATACGCAAACCATTTCTTTATCAGCCTCCTCCCCTGGCCCCCCTCGCCTCCTTGCAGCCCTCCCTCGCCTCGCCCCGTAGAAACCCCATCCGCGTCCATGAGCTGCAGGCCACACAGGAAGTTGCCCTAATCAGGGGCACCCCGTGACACTGACACTGTAACCAGAGTCCACGTATGTAATGAACTTCGTGGGTGAGATGTGAGCACATGTGGATGTGTGCACATCTCTTTATGCGTGTGTGTGTGCTTGAAATTTTTCTCTTTTTTTTCTTTTGCAATAATAATTATTCATCAACCACCCACCTCTGATTAGCTGATTAGGTCTCCATAGCAACAAAGGAGAGCAGCAGCTACAGACATTTTTTATCAAGAAGCGAATGAATTAAAATTATAATAAGACATCTGTGACACACAGTGTTACGCTGCTCGGTTGAAGGGCTGCAGGAGATTATTCATGCCGAAAATCAGATTGGCTGTTGCGAAGAAAACTGCCCGTATTCCTAGTTACTGCAGGCTAAAAGAGCAGCGGATGAGAGTGTCAAGGACTTGTATTTTCTGCAGGGTTTATCCATAAAACCCTGATCTATTAAAACCTGTTAAAAGACGTAAAGCATATGAAACATTTCCCTCCTTTTCTCAGCTCAGAATCCCATCCTGTCAGCCTAACATGAACCTCTTGCACACAAACCGCACAGCCTCTCTCAGGACAAATCTAATAGAGATTAGCATGTTCTCAAAGCACATCATAAATAATCCAAAAAACGTGTACCTCCTCAGGGCCCTCTTTCAACAGCAGGTGAATTACTGTATAAAAAAAACCAGTAAAAATTAGACAGAATAAGGGGAGCAAATAGGAGAGGTCGGGGGGGTTGTGGTGAGTGATATAAGGGCTGCAAGGATTGACATGGATCCAAAATAAACATCAGGTTTTTGGTGCAAAGACAAAATAAGATACGGAAAAAGTATGGGTACAGAAGGAGGAGGGAGGAGAGGATGATAGAGGAGGAGGAGGGGGTTTAAAAAAAGGGATGGTTTGGAGCTTTTTCTGGGTTCTGTCTCGGAGCATGAAACTGACAAGCTGTCATGCTGCATTAGCCGCAACGTTCCACAATGTTTTCCTCTTTACTGTAGAAACAGGCCTGAGTTCTCTGTAACAGTCTGAAAGGATACCGTACAGTGAGCCGTGCAGTCCAATTGTCTCCCGGAGCGGCTTTAATGGCGCATAAGAGGTTGCTTGGGTAAAGCTGAACATATCAGAGACAACTTAAGCAGTTAGTGGGTGCCATGCCAGCCAATTTTCCTTGAAGGTCATCAGAAGGACTCGCTGTCACAGTCGCACCGCATTTATCGCCCATGAAGAATACCAGTGTTTGCATTTGTTGTGATTTTCTATATAATTTGTTGACCCGTGATGATAAAAACTAGGCTGACCCTCAAACAGTAGTTGCCTAATGACGCCCCATAAATAGTCTGCACCACACTACATGCATAAAAGTGACTTCTGGCAAACAAGCTCATGCACATAAGGAGGGCTACAAGCTTGTGAGATGTCAGGGCCTTAGTATGCTTTCATCCTAGATAGAGTGGACTTGAGTGCATGCATACGCTGCCAAACCCACTCACTTGGCAGCCCTTGTGCTCCTCTGCACCCCCAGCTCTCTTTGCTCGCTCTCTTCACCACTGATGCTCTCCACTTTACCATTTCCCCCAGCCCTACGACTCCCTGTCTCAGTCTCTTACATCCTCTCTCTCACTACATGACTGTTCTTTTCCGGCTCCCTGCCCTCCACCAGCTCCACTGACCTCTGACTCTAAATATGGCTCATGTTTGTGGCCGTGTATGGAGCAGCGAGTGAAATGTCGGGGTGAGCACGGCTGATGAACATACACAAATCCGGCTGTACAGTGCAGCACACTGCGCATGTTTACCCCCACCCCCCTCCCCGCCAGTTTTACCCTTGAAGAAGCACTTTCTTTCAGGCTGCTTACAAATCTGGCCTTCTCCAGCAGAATTGGCAGCTGCCGACCCCAACAATGGCTCTTAACATAACCATAACCATCTCCAACCTAAAGCGTTTGATACCCATTAAAACCCATAATGGGCTCTTCAAATGAGGCGCTTAATATCTTTTTATTCTTGTGCAAAACAGGGAACGTCTATAATATTTCTGCTGCAATAAAATGGAGATTTATTTGGATACTCCATGGACCCAGCTGCTCAGTAAACACGATCTCGCTAAAGGATATGAGATATTCTACATTTTTCCTGTAAACAGCCACCCCCCCTCCCACCGATCCAACAAGTATCATCTGTATTGCCTAAGTCTGATATATCTTATTTCACAAAGCACAAGTGCTGCAGCTCAATTTGACTCATTTCTACACACATATTCCTAATGCACTAATTAATTTGAAAATACTTTTTTAATATTTGGGATTTACATTTTTCTTTTTAGAAGAATGGCCACCGACATATGGGACAGGAAGGCCTTTTTGTAGGATTAGTTACAAATCTTTATTTCTTCTTTGACCCCCGTGTCTCGTTTTATCCCCCTCATTTAAAACATTTAAACTAAGCAGATGTTCAGATATCTTATTTCTTGCTAATGAGGAATTGTCTTGAAGCATTTCTAGCCTTACATCTTTGATCCTCTTTCTCTCTCCCACCGACCACCCATCCGTAACAGCAAGTCAGGTGGTTTGGGTTTATTCACCGCCAACCTCGCTGTTGCTATCAGTTACAGCGAGGCGATCTAGAATGATGTCATCCGGGTTTTTCTTCATCTTCCACTGTGTTTAAAGCCAACCTGGCTTATGTGTGTGTAGGTTTGTTACCCCTTGTGTGTGTTTTTGTGTGTGTGTGTATATATATGTCAGTGGCTTCATGCATCAGTCAGGAAATTGCAGGTGTTGGTTTGTTTGCATTCAAGGCTCAACTTGCAGCCACACTCAGGAGTCTTTTCTGAAAGCCATATCCTCCTCCTCCAAGGTTTCCTTTAAAGCTTCTGAGGTTTGCCAGAAATTAAAAAAAAAAAAAATCATTTCAAACTTCACTTCAAGAAAATATTCTCAAAGAAAGGGAAGTCACTGTGTATGTTTTATTTTCTGTCCAGCAACAATTTTGTCTTTCCAAAGTGCCTTTTTTTTTACCCATTATTCCTCATTCTACTGCTCTCTCCTTCTCCCCCTCACAGTAGGTTTGGTACTAAGTGTGCCCGCTGCGGGCGGCAGATATACGCCAGCGACTGGGTGCGGCGTGCAAGGGGAAACGCATACCACTTGGCATGTTTTGCCTGCTACTCGTGTAAGAGGCAGCTGTCTACGGGAGAGGAGTTTGGTTTGGTGGAGGAGAAGGTCTTGTGCCGAATCCACTACGACACCATGGTGGAGAACCTCAAACGAGCAGCTGAGAGTGGTGAGTGGTTGGGTAGATGACAAGATATATATAGCTGTGCTTTTCAGCAAATTTATTTTCTGATTGAATCATTCCTTGTCGTAACTATTTCAAATGATTGATATCTGTTAATTTTCTGAGAAGGGTAATACCTACAGAATTAGTGTGGTATGTTGCAAGAGCTCAAAAGTAACCCACGGCTCTCAAATTTGGGTCCCAGCTGGGGCATCGAAACTCCTGAGGTCCCTTTATGATAAATTGTTCAAGTTCTGTAGTCTACCTATGTCTCCTGACATCTATAGTCCCCTTATTTATCACTGAACTATTGTGTGTGTGTGTTTTTTTAGGCAACGGCATCACATTAGAGGGAGCAGTTCCAACAGAACAAGACAGTCAACCCAAGCCGGCCAAAAGAGCACGGACATCTTTCACCGCAGAACAGCTACAGGTGCGAAACGCTCTCGGCTACGATCTCAGCCCAACACCGAAGTGCACGACATTGGTTTACTGCGCCAAAGACCTGACACGGTACCTAATATTTTGTCTCACTGTGCAGATCATGCAGGCACAGTTTGCTCAGGACAACAATCCGGATGCCCAGACGCTACAGAAACTAGCCGACATGACAGGCCTAAGCAGAAGAGTCATACAGGTGAGGAGTGTGTATAGACAGCACGAATGGATGATGTCAATATAATAAAATGTTAAAATGCTAAACTAACAAAACATATTTTTACAGTTGTTTTAAATACATGCCACTGAAACAAAAAACTTTAAGAATATAGCCACATGATGTCTGGTTACATTGCATCTTCATAGGTGTGGTTTCAAAACTGCAGAGCAAGACATAAAAAGCACACGCCCCAGCACAGTGGGGCTCCTCAAGGTCATCCTCAGTCCAGGATACCCTCATCTCTGCCCGATGAGCTGCATTACTCTCCGTTTGGCAGTCCCGAACGAGCGCGCATGGTGGCCCTTCATGGGTACATCGACAGTGAGTTATCATTTACTGTGATGGTGTAAATAGGCACATACTTTTTAGCATTTGTTTTGGCTTTTTAAATTATGGGAGTTGCTTTGTAAGACACACACTTTGCTTTTTTTTAATCTTGTGTGTTTTTTTGATTTGTTCCCCAGGTCATCCCTTCTCTGTCCTGACCTCTCAGAGTCTCTCTCATCAGGCCATGTCACTGCCCCAGCTCCCCCTCAGTCGCTAGTTCTCCAACATGGCCCTTATGACCCCTGACCTCCTGATCCCAACCCCTGATCTAACTTCAGTGATGTCTCCTGAACCAACTCGAAGGTCATCCAGGAGTCAGCGTGGAGAAGAGACAAATATTGCAGGAGCCTTGTCCACTGAAACCAGAAAAAAAAGAAATGTATGAACGAGATAAAAGCTAAAAATCATCTGTCATTATGTTCTTTTCTGGGGATAGGACTTCCAAAAATGACTTTGATGCATTTATCATTAAACTCACAGACTATATTTCACACCACCTAACGGACCCTTTTGCTTCACATGTACAGCATCTTCCACTCTACTCAGTCACCACCTAATGTGGAGGTGAAGGGAGCTTTAAAGGGATAAATTGAGCAAGGAAGCTTCTTGAAGTGCTGTCAAAACACGAAGAGAAATTTAAAGGGGAACTATCTTTGTGGCCCAAAGGCCACAGTAGACCACATTAGAGGTAAGGCTCCTGGCTTTTTTCTCTCTAAGCAACCATGAAGGAATCTAAATATAACAGAAATCTTTGATTGTTGAAATATTTCTTATTTCGGAATAACATATTGACTTTATGACGTCTCAGAAAACCAGAAACTTCCTCCTTCCTTTCCCACCAAACTGAGGTGCAGAATTAGAGACAAGAAAATATTACGTGCCTTATCTTTTCCAAAGTGATATTTCTCACTAAACACTTAAGTGTTATTACGCAGGACAAATTATGAGCCTCCTAAATCTTCAATTGGCAGAAAATCACAAACTATTTAACAGACTCTGTTGTAGCATTTTGTCTGTTTATCATTAAATAAAGCTGCAAAGGACAACATTGGAGCTGTTATGTGAATAAAACGCTGGTTTTAAGCAGGAATTTGCAGACTTTAAACCGTCACAGTCCTGTTTAAAGAGGAAAGTCTGAGATGACCATGCAAGTCAAACTTCACATTCCTGCAAAATCCGACCACATTTCCAGATTTTCCCACAGGTGTATTGTTACTAATTTATAATTTATAAGGTTGCTTGTTCAGCCTCTCTGTGTGTGTGTTCCACACAAGGAGGGAATATTGTATTGGTACAATATGGACAGTATAAAAACAACTGGGTTTGTACATATTAAGGTGTGTGTGAGTGTGTGTGTGTGTGTGTGTGTCAGTATTGGCAGGGGTATAGAGTGTGCATTTGTATTTTAGTTCCATGGCCATAGTGTGAAGAACAGGATCCAACAAGACCTCAATGTCCTTGTATTTATTGAGATGGTAAATCCCTGTAAAGCACTTTCCCCCGCCCCTTTGAAATGTTTTTTTGTTTGTTTGTTTTGTTAAAAAAAAACATGAAATGAAACAAAAAAGTTTATTTGATAGACTGTGCATCATAAATGTTTTGTGTAATAAAATGCAATAAAATAGAATGTGATATTTTTTTGGTGGCTTTGGATCATTTCTGAGGATAAACTAGCAAAGCAATTATTCCCGTTTAATTTTCCCAAACATGTCAGCTGCGAAGCACAGACAAGCGTGTAAGACGATTAAATCAGGCTCAGATGGAATGAAGTTTCAAATGGTAAAAACACAAATAAAATCCATAAATATAAAGTAACTCTGTGTTCCATGTGTATTTTTTTAAGTCAGGCATTGTGTTTTGCTGTAACTTCCCTTCGTGTGTGTTTACTTTAACATTTGTGCTTAATTTAGTGGTTAACAGTGTACATTCTAGTGTGTGTGTGTGTGTGTGTGTGTGTGCATATGTGCTGGGTCTGCATTTTTGTGCAAGACAAAGACTGCATCATGGGAAATGTCTCCTGCTTTTAAGGGTGCTCATTCATTATTAATTTTATTTCATATTTTTTAAATGATAATCTGCTAATGGGGGTTTATGGCGATATGTTGAAGACTCATTTAATGAGTGCCCGATGCTCGCCCATCAGATCAAAGCCTTGTCAGTGTTACCTGCACACTACCTGCTAATTTGTAGTTTGTAGTTTAATACACTCACTTTTGAATATTATTTAAATGTTTGCCTGCTAAAATCTTTCATTTGGGATACTGAAAAAACCCCTACAAAAAAAGCACCAAAACCCCCCAAAACCAACCCTCACCAGGAATGGCGCATTTGTGTTACACCAGGAATCTGTGGCGTTTTGCACATCATTCATTCACTGTAAACAAGTCAATTTTTATTACAGGGATGGGAAATATGTTGCTTGATAGAGTTAAAATATCAGAGTTGTTTGGGCAGCATGTATAAAGACTGTTTGACCCAGTTGGAAACTGATTGCCTGTCCTAATTCTTCTGGGTGTTAGATGTAGATCTGAAATAATACAGTATGGCAATCAAAGCACGTAATAAAACTGGATATATTCTGTGCTGCCTGTAAACTGATTGTAAATGTATTTCCCAGATTCTTTCCATTCCTCTAGCTCCCTCTCTGTAATGCATACAGTATTATGGAAATTAAGATGAATGCACTGAAAGGCGGCTGTTGCACCTCCCAGGATACATAGGCCACAGCAGCAATGTGGAGGGAAAATAAAACGAGATGATATAAAAGCATGGACTCGATAATTTACTTTTCAGTCGTTAATGTAAAATGTAATACAAGACAGAAATTCCCTATTGCTCGGTTTTAATAAATAACATGCTAAAAGTTAACATTGCTGCTCTCTTCACATCTGGCTGCAGCTGATTTTTCCGGCTCAGCGCCACAAACCTCATCCCAAGCCCTCCGACAAGTCCGCACAATCCACTCATGCTCCTGGTCATCTGGTGGAAAGATCCAAATGGAAATTATTAGAATTTCTATCTTTTTATTCCAGATAAAAGTGAACCATTTAACCATTCTTTTGACCTACACTGTAATAATACAGATTTAATCGTAGAAAGGCGCACAGCAAGAAGCATTTTTGGTTGAACTCGCTTAAAACGTTTAAATCCAAAAACTAACAGCACGCATTATCACACCGCGGGTCGTATTGAGCGCGAGGCAGCACCACTGAAGTGCCATTTAAGTCTCGGTTAAATCTGTCAAAGCAAGATAAGCCCGACAATTAGCAGAAAATAACTTCTCAGAGCCACTTCAGACACCAATAAATAATAACCCCCACACACAAAAAAATGGACGCCAATTTTTTTCCTTTCTTCTTCTTCTTCTTCTTTTTTTTTTTTTAAGCCGACACGACTGCCAGAGGAGATGATAATAAACCAGTTTTTCGTTGTTAAAAACAGAAACGAGTAGCTAATTGCAGGGGAAGTCGGCTTTTCTCTCTGGAGCGCGCGCAGCTGCACGCACTTGAGCGGCTCGCGGGCCTCACCCCCAGGTTCCACCGCGCGCGGTGCTCCATTGTACAGAGGAGCAGGTCTGCAGCTCTCCCGCTGATTGTGTGTAATTGCCGGCCGAGGGCGTCAACACTAACAGCCTCTTCAACGGCCTCTCCCCTCATTCTCTGCCTCTCCTTTT
Organism: Tylochromis polylepis; assembly: GCA_015107715.1. NCBI lineage: Eukaryota > Metazoa > Chordata > Actinopteri > Cichliformes > Cichlidae > Tylochromis > Tylochromis polylepis. The sequence goes on from VVHJ01001729.1 coordinate 22,023, forward strand.
CTACCTGCTCTGATCGGGAGGTCAATTGAACGCGACGGACACGCTGGCAGCTGCTGCCGCGGATCTTTGTGACGCATTTTGTTAGCGGAAAAGGTAATTACGGCAGCTCACACATAACTGAGCGGCCACGAGACTGACCTCAATTAACCACTAACTCCCCCAAAACCTTCCTTAATGATAATTAGATTGGGGGGCATTTTCATATTTGCTGTAATTCCGCTCTCTTCAGTATTGGCAGCGTTTATCTCTGGATTTAAGTCACGTGTAATTGGCACCTTAAGTTATCCGAGGGCACAGGTGGCTGGCGTATTTACGTGTGAGGACAGCACATTTTTGTGATTTTTAAATTCAGCAGTTTTGACGGTCGGTAATTATCAGGCAGGATGAGTATAACTGCAGTTAAATCCGGAGGGGGGGTTAATTATAGAAGAAGGAAAAGCAACACAACAATAACAGAATGCAAACATTTTATCAAATAGTTTTCTGGTCGACTAACAACCTGCATGGAGAACCTTTATGTGAGTGTGTGGAAGCGATAATGGCACCTTGTTAAAGTCTGTTTATCTTAATCCTCATAATACACTCAGAGAGAAAAGTGTTTCCTTCCAGCCTAATGGCAGTGATTTAACACACATGCACACATACATGCATACATACATACATATGCATGCACACAAAGATATACAGGACTACAAAAGCAAAAATCTGTTTTCTTGTAGCACGGTGGTTGCATAAGAGATGAAGGAGGTTCTGCTGGATTATGAAGTAAATCCAGAATTTGGGTAATATTCACAGGAACTCTGTGACTCACTGAGAAGAGACCTGACCCTTCACCGGTGCGCTTGGTGGAGCACACTTTGTGGTCTCTAAGCAGAGGCTCTACAGTGGAAATCAAACTAAATGAACGCTTAAACAAACATTCAAACATACACAAATAAGTCATCTGTCTTCAATTTTAATGTGGTTTTGTGTCTTGATGACACACACACACACACAACATGAAACAGTGATGGTTTTACAATTTCTAGCTTTAAATATATTAATCCATCTGCCACGGCTCGCAGGATTAACGCACGAATCCTGTTTTATAGGAAAAGCAGCGTGAGGATATGTTGCACTCCCCAGATTTTTATCTGTCTGTGAAACACCTCAGCTGGAAGGGGACAAAGGGAGGGGCTGCGCTTTGGTCACCAGAGAGGTGTTTTCGTTGGCAGTGGAATGTGTTCGGTGTGCAGCTCGCTCTGTGCAGAGTCTCAACTGGAAGCGGTTATTCCAGAAATGGGAAAACGCTCCAAATAATATGGCAACACATGGCCCCTTCTGAAGCTGCCTGTTGCCAAGACAGAATGCAGTATTCACAACTGATTGTGTGTGTGTTTGTTTGCAGTAATAACAGAATGTATTCAGGCACTCACTGGTGGAGATTTCAAGCGCAGATGTGACCTATGCAACCCTCATTCTTCTTACATTACAGTTTCACAGAGCGATGCAAAATGTCTTAGTACCCTCAAACTTTTAGCAGCAATCTTCATCAGCGATGGCTAATTAAAGTACTAATGTATGTCCCTGGAAGTCTGCAGGAAAGCAGATTAAAAATAGCCTTGCGAGCTGTTTGTATTTAAAAATATTTAGTCTGTTGATTGTGTGATTTGGACTTAACATTTAACAGTAATCATTTCCCCATGTTGCAGTCTGTTGGTTTTAATTAAGCTGGGCTTGTTTGTGACACAGTGAGGTGGAAAGGCACAATTGTTGTAACGATCTCATCATAATGAAAATGGAAATAAAAAAAACAAAACAAACTCAAACCGCTTCAGAACAGCAGTCTAAATTGTACAAAGCAAAATCTATACTGTTGTTAGTTTTCACATCATGTGCATTTATCAAACCTTCTCACCTATAAGCTATCTGGTTCTTTTAAACTGGCTTAAGAAATCTCAACTGATTTAGGGAGATCACTCTTAAAGTTGGAGCACAAAGGTGCTACCGCTATCTGCTGCTTAACATGTACTATACTCTTATTTTCATTTGGTTTATTCTCCAGGTGAGCAATAAGTAACCTACTGCACAACTTACAAACTGCTGTGGGACTTAAGAAGAGGTAGTAAAACCAGAAACAAAATATGTGATGGGTGAATGTGTATTTTGAATCGCTTTCAATAACTGCACAGTGCACACTTCCTTTTTTTCCTGTCCTCTGTTCATATCAGGAGGTAGCTTTGTATCCAACTGACCTGTCTGACTCCTGGTTGAGACCCTTTTCCAAACTCCCTTCTTCTAGTGTCATCACACCAAAAACAATGACTGCACAGAGCTGTGCCAGTCTTTGAAATGCTCGTCTGGATGATGTTGTGAAACGCCACCTCTCGAATCCTAACGAGAAATGATTTTAACTGTGGCTATGAAATCACTAACTTTAGATATTTTTTAAAAAAAAAGACAATTCTTTGCTTGATTTGAATCCTAAAACAAATTTAGCAGACAATTTAGGACAAGTTTACTTTTCAAGACTGTATGACCTTAAACAAAGTAATAAACAGCAGCCAAGAACAACACACTAACTTCATGCGTCAGTGGAGGGAGGGCACTTATCATCTATCGGTTAAAAAGATCATTCCCTCAGCTTGCATAGTCATTTTGGTCAATGATTACAAATATTCACTTTAATGGGTTTTGTGGAATTACCTTAGCAGACTATTTGGATTCAGAAAGAGAGGGTCATCCATTACTGTTGTCACTGTTTGATTTGCAACTATTTGGTGTTGGCCAGAGTAACACGTCTGAGGAGTGGTTTAGCATTTGGTGCTGGGCTTGAGTAAACTTGAATATGAGGAACAAATTCCCAATCGTTCTATTAATGGCCAACCTCCTCTTTCATAAGATACATCTGCATCTGTATCTGAGGCTTATAAGGCAAAAGAGCACAGTAGTTGAGAATAAGTGTGGACAGCCAATGTATTTGGAGATCGTAAACAGACTGTATATAAAAGATGGAAGTGCATTAGCTTTGCACCCTTTCTAATGGGCATTAGGAATGACATTGGTAATCATTTTTCTGACAGGTTCGCAGTCTCAGTCACTGGTTTCTTATTGGATACAGCAGTTTGTAAATTATGATCAGCATCAGCCAAAAGGAGGAGAAAACAAGGTGTTTTAGAGGCACAGTGCCCTTTGGTTTCTTTGTTTCTGGTTGCAAAACGTGCTCATTTCGAGGCTTTACATATGGACTTTGCTAACCAATAAGTACAATCAGTTTGGCTACATCTGTCTTAATACACAGCACATAGTTCTAACTCACTCTTGAATCCTCTCCCCTGTAGCTATTTTGTATTTTGTGTCCACTCCTACCACTTTCCATTATCACTATCACTCTACATGGTCCATTTTTGACAAATCCCTCCATACATACAGGCGCTGACAAGAAAGTGCTTTGACTCCAAAAATAATCTAAAACCTCTTGGGGAAAATTATCAACAGATCGTATTGTTTTGCTGCTTGGCGCTGTTCCAAGAAGGACTGTTTGTCCAAGTTTGCAACGGCTTCTTTGCAGGTCGTCTGATTTGGCAGGTAAGGAAAGTTTAGCCGGATATTTCCAAGCAGCAACATGTGGTTCCAGGAGGTAAAAATAATATTTTTTGCACCTTTTCTTAAAAACAAAACAAAAATAATGTGACACTTTGTCTTCATTGGCTCAGTTTTCCCCCACAGCAACAAGGGTTCTCCTTCCTTTTTCTTGCTGCATGCAAACTTGGAGGGCGGGGCTTCCCTGTGCCCCATCATCCCCACAGTCCTCATCCTGGGCGGAAACCACAGGGCAATAAATTCGGTCTTCACACCCACTCTGACAAATATGCCTTCACCTCCCAGGGCTGAAAAATAAATCCATACAGGATATGGAGACATTCTTCTCAAGAATTGTATACCAAGACAAAAGGGAGAGTACACATAGGCATAAAGAGTGTATGTAACAGCATTCGCCACATACACAACACATCACTCCACACACACTGCACATGAACCTTGTAAAGGGAAAAAAAAAGGCACAAATCCATTAAACAGTTCCTGTTTGACTTCATATTTATCTAAATCAAAACAGAGTTTGAGTATTGTTGGAAAGTATTCGGTTCCTCTTCTTTTTCATCTCAACTTGCAAACGCCCCCCCCCCCCCCAAAAAAAAAAAAAAAATTTCTTTTTTTTTCTCTTTTTTTTTTTTTTCCCCTACTTCTCTTTTTTTTT
>VVHJ01001739.1:8979-21347 GCA_015107715.1 Tylochromis polylepis
AAAAAAAAAAAAAAGGTAACATGGAGAGAAAAAAATACATGCTTTAGTTTGATATAACGCCAAAGACAGAGGACAGTGGATGAAAGCATAGGCAGTGATATGGAGGGCATTTCGTTTTTGACAGGTGTAAAGTAAAATGCCTCAGTGCTCTTGATTCTGTTTAAAGAAACACCAAAAATAAACAATATATTGTTGGGAAAATCAGACATAAAAAAGGTTTTAATTTGTTACAAAGAGCACAGCCGTCTGTAACTAACCAAAAAAATATGCATATGTACACGAGCACATCAGCTTTAAGAAGAGAAGAATTACGAAACAGAAGGATGTGAGAAACTTAAATAAAAGGAGATTTAAACACATGTGATGCTTAAAGATTCATTCCATATAAATGTGTTCTGTTGTTGTCTGGATAATCATTTTCATTAAGCACTGAGATGAGAGAATACATCTATTTATACATCAATAAGTTTGTTTAAAATAGAGATTTCACTTTAAACTTTCCCACTACCCGAGTCTTTTATAGAATCTGAATCTGAAACACTGTGGTTAAGTGTGTGTGTGTGTGTGTGTGTGTGTGTGTGTGTGTGTGTGTGTGTGAAATATGTCTGCTGCCAATCTTATCAAAACTCGTCTTACAGGCAGTTGCTGCAGTGCACATTTCTTTTTTTCACCGACATGTTCAGTGTCCAAAAACTTGAAACAAAACACACCCAGCTGCCACATCTGGGGTGTCAGGGTCCCAGGATCAGTGTCACTGGCAGAAGGGAGAGGCAGTGGGGTCAAAGCCTTTGAAAACTTCCTTCAGGGAACCGTTGTCCTGCTCTGTGGCCGCCTGATCAGACTGTGCTGGGCTGTTTCCCCCAAAGGGGCTGCTTGTCCCGCCAGGCTTACTGGCCTGCTTCACAACACCAAATAAAGAGGACACCGGTAGGTTATGGACCCCTGCAGGCCCCTGGTCTGCAGCAGATCCAGGAGCACCCTGCCCTCCAGCTGCAGCCACCCCAGCTGCAGCAGCCCCCCCCTGAGCTGTGGAGTTAGGTGAAGGTGCAGGCTTAGGCCGGGGCCTGTTATAGCTGTTGTATCTATCCGTGCCTTGCTCTGTACTTTTCTCTGGCTCTGGTTGGTCCAATGCAGACTTCCGAACAAAGAGGGGCTCCTTGGATTTAGGTTTACTCGTTGTGGGGTCACTGAGCTTGGACTCAGTTTGGCTGGCTGAGTTGGGCGAGTTGTTAGAGCCACTGCTGGTACCAGGGCTGCCTGGTTTGTTAGTCCGAGGGTCATACAGACTAATGCTGCTCAGCACACTGGCACCCCCTGGTGTCCCGGCCCCTACACTGCGCCCTGCCCCAACTGAGGAGAGTAGCCGTGGGTCGTAGGGAGCAATGGCAGGTGGAGAAGAGCTAGATGTTGGTGCAGGAGATGTGGAGGGAGGGGGCACAGGTTCTGATGGCTGCTTCAGTACTGACTTTTGGGGCTGGAGACGGGGATCAGAGGGGACTTTGCGGGCAACGCGGGGGTCAACAGGCTTTTCTATAGAAGCTGCAGGCACGGACTGAGGTTGACCCAGCACTGGCATAGTGGTAGGAGGTGTGGGTAAATGAGGAGGAGAAGGAGTCTGGGATGTGCTGGAGTTAACATTCTTCAGGATGCGAGACAGAAATTCAAATTCTGGGAGGGTGGAAGCTGAGGAGGAGGGAGCAGGGGCGTCTAAGGAAGGAGGAGGTTGTATGGAAGGAGGCTGCGAGTGAGGGAGTGACGTGTGGAGCTGCTGCTGACCGCGGGACAGACGTGTGTCAAGGGTGGACACGGGAGGGATGCCTGGGGGGAGAGGAAGCAGGTCCTGCTTGGGGATAGGGAGCGGAAGCAGATCTTCAGGAGACCAGGTGATAGTTTTGGCGAAGGCTGGCATGTGGAGAACAATATCCTTCTTGATGTGGCTGAACTGCTGCAACTGGGAACGTGGGTCTTTCAGAGCCATACCCATGAGTGGGTCCAGAGGAATCGGCACGGGCTTGTCCCGTAGAACCCGTTCCGTCTCCTCCTCATCCACGGCTGGGGTCGTGAGCGGAGGGGGCTTATAGACCAAGGGAGGTTCAGGCTTAGCAGCTGGAGGCGAATGGGAGGCGGATCCTGCTGAGGCAGCAGCGGCTAGCCTAGCTAGCCTGGGGTCTGCAGGTGGTCCAGAGGAAGATGGAGCGAGCGTGGAGTGGGTAGGGTCAGAGATTTGAACTGACTCGGCAGCACGTGCCAAGCGTGGATCCCGAGCTAAGCGGGGGTCTGCTGGGCGAGCCGGAGGGTGGGAAGGAGAAGCCTTCTGGAGACGTGGGTCGCTCAGATGTCCGTCAGATTTCTGAGGAGCCTGGGTCTGCTGACGGAGGGTCTTCAGGATGGAAGTCACGCTACCACCGCCATCCTCATCCTCACTAGAATACCAGTTCCCTGAGTCACCTAGAAAAAGAGGGATTTGACATTTTGGTCAACTCTGAGCAATCACTGAAAGGGTCACCTCTGTCTTATTTCTGTTACACGCAAAATAGTTTTAAGTCTGAAGTCTTTGGTTTTACAGGTTTCTCCTGTTTTTAGATATTCATAAGGAAAGAGGAATAGTTGCAAAGGATGCTACTACTCACTATGCAACAGGAATCATTTATACACGGATGCAGGTGCTTTTCATCTACCTTCAGTGTCTCTGCTTTTTTCTGCTCCTCCCTCGGCCATCCTGCGAGCTCTTTCCTCTTCCTCTTGCTGCTTCTGTTGGATCCTCATGAAGAGGACGCGCTGAGCTGGAGGCAGAAAGTCAGGCACAGAAATCCCTCCCTGATTGGCTGTGGCTCCATTGGCAGGGCCTTCCTGGCTGCCTGACTGATTTCCAAATTTTCCTGCGCCTCCTCTCTCGTCCATACCAGAAAAACCCTGGTAATTGTCCCCTGATAGGGAACAGACAACACTCTCATAAGTTTAAGAGCTACCATTGTTTGAAGTAAGCTGCTCCAACTCTATTTTGGCATTTATCACAAAATGATCTCACCTTCTTGCACCACTCCCTCCATCTTCATACCCTCCTGCTGATTGTAGAAGTTATTGTAGAAGTTTCCTCCTCCCTGAGGAGGACCTGGAGGCATAGCACCTCCATGAGGAGGGCCCTCTCCTGGTGGAAATCCTCCCATCATTGGTGGTCCACCGGGTCCCATGTTGGGAGGGCCCTGGTTCATTCCAAGGTTGGGGCCCATGTTCTGCATGTCAGGGGGCATCATACCTGGAGGGGCAGGGAATCGGGGAGGAGGGGCACCGGGGGGCCCTGGAGGTCCAGGTGTTGGGGTCTGACCCTGGTTGGTACTGGGGACCTGGCTTCTAATACAAAAGCGGGAGTGGGATTTAGAATTTGGACAGTGACTCTCAAAGCAAACATTTTTTTAATAACTTCGAGTTAATTTTAAAAAATGTAGAGACTAGTTCCTGTTCCACATTATTCTCCCTGCTAGTTGTGCATTTCCTAGAAGTCTGACAAAAATCAATAACCAAAAACTAAAATAATTATTGCACTGAAAATCCGTTGTCTACTAAACACTCAGGGCCTGCAGGTTTTGGGCGGAACCTTTGAGCTGTTGTGACTCTAAGCCAAATACAGCTGCTTCTCGCCCTTAAAGCAGTTTCACAAATGTTCAGAAAACGTTTTCAGTTCGGTAGAGTAAAATCCTCCAACAGTATGCCTACATTCCAAAAACTGAGAACTTGATCTTCCTCACAGATAAAATCAGGATGTGGATTATACAAAAATTCTCTTTAACTCGTGGCATTTCTGATCTCTTACCTAACTGCCAGTTTCTGAGCCAGCTGTCCTGTAGGCTGAACTTTAATCTCAAACAATGAGGGGATCTTCTTCCCCATGCCTCCTCCCCCTCCACCAGCAGGAGGTGGGGGACCCATGTGGGGAGGAGGAGGAGGGCCAGCGGGATTTGGCGGCCCACCTTGGAAGGGACTTCCATCAGGACCGTGGACAGGTGGACCGGCACAGGGACCAGGGCCAGGAACAGGCCCTGGTCCTGGGGGACCTTTGACAGCTATGGGCACCTGATTAGGTCCAGGAAGACCCCCAAAGTCACCAGCTGGAGCCCCAGCAAAATCCACACCACCTGTGTTGGTTTCAACAGGAACAGGCCGGGGAGGGGTTGGGAGGAGGCCGACTCCAGGAGGGGGCTTAGGAAGCGGGTTAATTCCTTGCTTCTTCAGCTCCTCCACCTCCTTTTCATCCTCAGCTCCAGCCTCTGCGTCCTCTGCCAGCATCTACAATCCCCCCCCAAAAAGAAAGAAAAAAAAGAAAAATACTCTGCTGGGTGAATCTTAAAAAAAACACAACTGAAGGCAAACAAAAACAACAATCTGTCAACTTAAATTGGCAGACAGTGCAAGTGATAAAAATCTCACTTTTAAATATTGTGAGAGGTTCCTACCTTGTTAAGCAGCTCCCGAGTGTCATCACTGAGTTCGTCATGGGAGAACATACACTCGTCACCATTGACACACTTCCCTGTGGTGTGGAACAGCTTACAGGGGAATTCACGTAGCACTGGAGTCAAGGAGGAACACTTGTGCCACATTATCAGTTGTGTCAACATAGTTATCAGACGAAGTGGGTAAGGCGATTGATACAGCACTGCATCATATTTAACCTCACTCACATACAGCAGTAAATGATTCACCCTGATTATTGGATATAACAATTTGCTAGTTCATCTTTTCCTCATACTTTTAATGACTGTTAAAAGCTAATATGAAAACTAAATGGTCAATTTAACGATTGGAGCTTTTATCTTAAAAAACAAACAAACAAACCCTGAAACAAAACACCGGTGCATACATCGAGCAAGGGGTCAACTTTGGCCTGGTGGGCTGCCAGGATCGGAATAAACTGGTGTAAACCCTGGTTGGATTTCACTTATGTAACTTCATACTGGTAAATATTAACAGCTTGACTTTTAAGTCTTACTAGTCAGAGATTTAAGTCTAATTTGATTGGGAAAAACAGGTTCTGATCCACATCTCCAGACTGCCTATCTAAACTGATAAAAAGGCTCTCCATGTGGTCAACAGCAAAGGATATCATGCATGTAAGGACAGTGGTCAGCTCGGGCACAGAATCCAGTGATGTAGAACTTGCACAACTCCTTCTTCTTTGGCAGCTCAATGTCGTGGCTGAAGTTACAGTGATCGCCCTGTTGGATGGAAAAAAGGGCGCGTTATGGATGACAGGGCTGAGACAGCAGGCTGCAGATGATTTGTATCCCAAAATAAACAACACAGCAGACATTTCCTGTGCATCTTGCAGCTGTCGTTATTAAATGTTGCTGTAAGAGTTTATGTTAGTATAAAGCCTTTTATAATATTTGTATTTTGCTATAGATTACTGGCATCAAACTTCAAAATTTCCATTGGAAACAGTTTTATTTTTAGCCAGTCTGGTTTCAGGGGGTAGCTAGTGTGCTAAACAGCATAGCTGGTTTTAAATTTGTTTCTAAAACCAACTTCATAAAACTCTAAAATACTTTTTAAAATATTTGTTTGCATTTGAGTTATGAAATCATGAAAAACTATCAGAAAGTTACTTTCAGCACAGCGGGCAGCTCTGCATGTTTGATCTGGCAGAGTTGGACGCCGGATGCCCTTACTAATGCAACCTCAAAGGGGGTTGGTGTGTCCGACTGGAACTAATGTAATACAAAATTTGGAAATGTACTTTTAATTTCTACTTAATATTTGCACGTTGAAAAGTGAACTGAACTATATGCATTATTACAAGAGGATTAAAATAATATAGATTAACGATATTTGTGCCATCCTACCCAAGTGCATCTCCCCTCGATGTAGTACTTGCAGATGGCCTTTCCTTTCTTGTCCTGGTGCTTTTCATTCTGATTCCTCCTCCCCATTCCTGGTCCATCACCTCCAACACCATCCTGAATCCACCACACACAACCAGCAAATACACATTAGCTTTACTGTCCAGTTTGTTACCCCATCTGGGCGCTTTAGGCTGAGCTCATAAAAAGCATGAAAAGTTTTACCCCGTTGTCCATGTCTCCGTTGTCGTCGTCATTCCCCATGTCTCCTCTTCCTCTCCCTCTGTTTCGACCCTTTGCTCCTCTAATCATACCCCGTCCTCCTTTACCTCTGCCTCGCCCGCGGCCCCCTTTACCACCTGGTGAAGAAATTAATAGACATTGTGAGTGAACTTTTGGGGCAAAAAATAAATTTAAAACAATCTATTTCCCCATTAATTTTGCAAATTTCATAGTTCTAAATGATCCTTATTCATCTTAACCTGATGCAGCCCCCTGGTTCATCCTCACACTGAAACGAGCCATTTGAGTTCCCTTCACCCTCCCTTTAATTTTCAGGCAACTTTCTGCCGACTGACCTCACAAACAGATTTGAACAGCATGTGGGGCTACTGTGCTCAGCTAGAGCTATGCGTCATAGTAAGGACATCTAGCTTCTACGACATCAACAGGATGAAAGATTTAAATACTGAAACTGAGAGCTTAGAGCAGTCTGGCACCTCAGTTTTTGGCTCACAGAAACACTTGCACATACACTGATGCCATTATTTGACTCTTGGGCCATATCTAATATGCATACACCATTATCTCATTCATATATGAAAACAAGAAAAAACAAACAACGTAGGTCCAATTTAAATAAAAAGGAAGCTTTAGATTTCTGCAAAAAATTAGAGATGAAAAACAAACCTCTGCCTCTGTCTTTGGACTTCTTGTAGTGGTTGAGCTCTTTCGAGTAGTCATCATAGTCATCATCACCCATGTCATAGTCATCATCGCCATACTGTAAGGACAGTGATTATTATTGTCATTTAACTGATTCTTCATGAACTTGGAGCAAAATATAAATAAATTATTTGCCTGAAATCCAAATGAAGTTGAAAAAGATTCAGAGAAACTGAGGCTGTAGAGTGTGGTCGGGGGTTATATTCAAATCTTAACACTTATAACATTTTTTTTTTCTGAGGAAGAAGACAACAGCAACAGGTCATGAAACATGAAAATCATTACACCCTTATTAAAATGTATATATATGTATATACATATATATATAAAAAAAAACATGAAAATAACACAGATCGATATTTTGCAGACCACCAACACGCTTCATTTCAGTGCTGGGCAGCAAATGAGGATCATCCAAAACCAGTACAGAAATTGTATGTTTGTCTAACCCAGATCAGGCTTGTTTTCTCAAGTAAATTACTGCTGCACATGGTTTTGTTTACTCAAACACTTCCAGTATATTTAAACAACTGCACACATACACAAAACACAGGAAATGTAGGAGGGAAACATTTCTGCCTTCTAAACTTTGACCAAAGCAAAAGACAATGGGTTTTATTCTGAGCCCTAATCCTCACCTCCATTTCATCTCCGTAGCCATCTCCATCATCATCTCCTCCCATCTTTCCTCCTCCGCCTCGCCCTCCTCTTCCTCTGCTTCCTCCTCTTCCCCTCCTCCCTCCTCTCATTAATCCACGGCCTCTCTGGTTCTTCATACGACCTTTGGCCCCTGCACAAAGACAAAGAGAGAAGTGAAGTAAGAATAAGCTGCAAAAGCGGGACACCAGCTGTCAGCAACTTATCGATGAAATTTGGATTGATAAGAGAACTTTGGGCAAATATGCTCGAGTGCGTGCCACATATGTGCAAATTCAACTGTGGTGCAGGTAAAACACTGAACTTTGATAACACAGTGAAACATTGTTCCCTTTCCTTGTTTCAAAACATCCCCAGAAAAGACAGCTGGCCTTGTCACGACGTTGGATCTTAGATTTGATTTTTTCCGTGCACAGTTTTGTTAAGAAACTCTTGTCGACTTGTCAGCTGAACAAATATTTAGCATACAGCAGAATGTGTTTAAAAAGTCTATTTTTCAAACTGCCGTGAAATTACCTCGCCCACCACGGCCGCCTCCTCCCTCCTTGGCCTTTCGGTACTGGTTGAGCTCCTTGGTGAAATCATCGTAGTCATCATCGCCCATGTCCTCGTCTTCCTCTCCCTCGTAGTTGTCATCTTCGTAGTCATCGTAGCCTCCGTAACCCTGTTTGTCCATCTTCATGTAACCACCCCTCTTTGAGCCACCGTAGCTCCCACGAGACTAGAGAGAGATAAGACATTGATAAATTGAGAATAGTTTCATAATGTTCACATTAATATGAGTGTGGGGAAAGTTTTCTTTTCAGACTTACAGAACCGTACTGGGGGCTGTACTCTCTATACTTCCTTTTCTCACTGGGACTGTATTCAGACTCCTCACTGTAGTCTGAGTGGTCATCATCCGAAGATGCGTGACGCTGAGAGAAAAAGGGACAAATGTTAGAGCTGATATTTTTAGGGTTAAGGCAGAGAAAAAGGGTGTTTTCATCTCTGCATTAACCACAATTCTTACTTTATGTCGTGATTTGCGTTTCTTCTTGGACCTCCTCTTTTCTCTTTCCCGCTCCTTCTTCCGCTTCCTCTTACGACGGTGGGCCCTCTCGTCGTCTGAACCGCTGCTAGCATGGCGCTCCCTACTTCGTCGAGGCCGCTCTGCCGACCCTTCGTGGCCTGCTTCGCCTCCGCCCCCTTCTTCACCATCTCCACCTGGACCTGCTGCTGACACACCTCCAGCCATTTCTTCCTCCTCCATTTCTCCCCCATCATCTTCCAGCTCGCCCTCCTCCAGCTCTCCATCTTCTGCCCTGTATATGAAAAGAAAGCCAGCCATCTTTAATGTTTTTGGACAATTTTACAAAGATAAATGCACAACAAAAGGAAGAAGCAAGAACAACTTGATATACGCAGCTGCGGATAAATTAGTGAAAACGAGTACAGAGGCTCAGTGAATTTCAAAATTTAAGATACAGGAACACATGTACAATTCAGTCATCGATCATAATCTGCTGCTAATATCATAGATGGTACCATTTTTTACGATAGAGTCGTCTCGATTTTGGACTTTCAAAATTATCGGTTAAATTCATCTCGATCCTTGTTTACTGTGTGTTGTATTTTTGTATCCTGGGTATGCCGCTGAGAAGAGACCCTGGGATAGATACAGGACATGCTGGAGAGATCATGTCTCTCAGCTGGCTCGGGAACCCCTCAGTGTCCCCTTGGAAGAGCTGGAGGACCTGGCCGGGGGGGGGGTTGGGTCTGAGGGTCTCTGCTTACACTGCTGCCATGTGACTGTGATATAAAACAAGAGCTGATGGTTGTATATAATTCTAAAAGAGACTATTATTCTGTAGCACGTACCACTTTCTGCCAGGAAAATTTCTGATGCTGAAGATTTACGGTGATTTATGGTGTATTCTGATGGACCGACTGTCACACTGTTAAGATGGGTAAATGTCAATTTAACTGCAGAAGCTGAAATCTATCACAGGTTGATGTTAAAGTTAATGCTTTTGTATTTGCATTCACATGCATTCCCGTAAAGACTGCACATACTAAATACCTGGGACTGCCGTAACAATCATATAAGCCAGGTGAAGGCAACACTAAAATGTCAAACACAACACTTCATGCATACACTGGGAGGGATATATAATCGCACTAAAGATTAAAAAAAACAAACTCAAACGTTCCTGCAGTGAGGTTAGACTGAACAGCTGCTTATCGACACATTATCTAGGTCACCCAAACAGAGGAGTAGATAAAAACATGCTGAATGGTGAACTAAAACACACAAAACTGTGTATTCAAGGCGAACTTTCAACATCGTCTACACAGCTTCCAGAAACAGCATTAACACCTTTCCTTGAGATATACCCTCACAACGTGACAAGCATGTATAATTTTAGCCTTCGAATTAGGTCATGTGCATATGTAATACTGTGCTCCTATTATTAACACTCACGACAGCAACGCTGGTGTGTTTTCACCCCGTGAGCCTCTGTGCCTGTGTTATCATACACAGATAAAATGTGATCATTAGTCCTACAGCAGCAGGAGTAACCACAAAGGAAGTCTGAGCAATATGCCAACTGTTCACGTTTTTGTCTGCATGCAGACAGATTTTAGCCACCACAGCTGGAACACTGCCAGAGTGAAAGGATCCGGAGGTAAAAATACCCTATAGGCCCTATTTTTCTTCTGAATGCGTTTTTAACTCCTAATATGAAGCACATTCATCTGGTGTAGAAAAAGGAAATAAACAGAGACAGTCCCTGATGTTCGATGTCTACTGTAACTGAGAACTACCACAGAGAAGTGTTTTGAGAGTACTTTAACGTGTTTATGTTTGATCATCTCTCAAAACAACAAGAACTTGCAACAGAGTGCTGCAGGAATGAGTCCTAAATCTCAAATTTATGACAATTAAATTGCTGAACAGAATATGTATTTATCACAAACTTTTATTTCCCACAGAGCTTATTTCCTGCCACAATCTAGAAGCCTGTGGAAACATCCTGCTGGCTTTTAGCTGAGGGAGCCAGGTGGATGCCAACTTCTGGGCTGGCCTACAAAAGGGAAAAAAACAAGAAAAAAACCCTGTGGCACTCTGTTACGTCAAAACTGTGCAAGACACATGTCATAAAATGTTGACACAAAAATATTAGTAACAAAGAAAAGAAAAAGTATTAGTCCCTCCTTATTTGAGTAAGACGCTTGTGTCTCTCCTACAAAAGCCAACACCCAAAGTAGGCTGACAAGCACTGTGTGCAGCAGAAAGGGAGAGGTCTGAGCTCTGGATGATGTGAACAGGAGTTAACTGATTCACTGAGAAGACTACTGCCATTCAGTATCCGACTTTCAAAGGCAGGTTTTGTCCTCCTCTGAGCCCACAGTGAGCTAAGATGGAGCAGGTGGTGGAAGACAGTTGATCTGCTTTTCAGGCAAAATGTCAACTGCACTGTACGCGTAGTCTGCACTGCACCACATCCTCAGGGGAAAGCGAACTAATCAGCCTTAATCAACAGAGCTTACTTTCTCCCCTCAAACCAGCAAATATCTTAAAAAAAAAACCAAAAAAAAAACCGTGAATGCCACAAACATGTTAGCTAAAAGTTAAAAATTAGTTAAAAATGAAAACTGTCTCCAGGAAAGTCTATCTTCCAGAACAAATCCTGGCTGCTACCCAGAGTTAGCCTGCCAGGGGACTGCTTCGAGGAGTACAAAGGTCATCTTTCATTAGTAGCTGTTCCAGATTTGACTGATTCTTAGGTTTTACAGTGCAAAGATATCCACAGATGACCTAGTAAACTTTCACTTTTATTAAAAATAGGCTTATAAAACCTGGAATCACTCCCAGAACACAATTCAGTTATCTGCCATTTGCTCACAAGACACAATCCAGAATAAACAACAAAATCTGTCTTCATATTTGGTACTCAGGACCATGAGCCAGAATAAAACTACACTCACTTATTCTCTCTGGAAATATGTAGAAAGACACGCAGTATCAGATACCAACTACCCCAGTCCAGTCCATTTTTGACATCTTATCTCAAACACTTTAAAACAGCAGTAAACAACAGTAAAACAGCAAACCCCATTCTTCTATGAGGTTCTTTGTCCTGAAACGGCTATCAGCTTTTAATCAAACACCACAAACTCAGTCCCCTACTTTATGACTCGCATTATTACACAGACCTGTCACAAAGGAGGGCTCCCTTTCATAGCACAGGGATTTGGCTGTATTGTGGAGGCAGGTTGTTGTGAATAGGGGCTGGCTGGGATTTGCTATGGGCACAAGCTGTTGGCCTCCCTGCAATTCTGAAATACCCTCATACACACACATATCACCTGCTGCCTCCCAATTTAGGGAATAACGTAAAACAGCAAACCCCATTCAAGCATACGCTATACTACCAAAAGAAGCTTAGCTGTACAGAGCTGTGGAGAGGAAAAACTGTTATTTACTTAGTTATTTGCCAGCTGAGCATAATAAAGTCCAGTTCTGTGCATGATCAGTTCTCCATGTTAGTTACACCAGACAGTTTCCATTTATATCCAAAGTGTAAAATCTCAAAACAAACCTCCTAACAGACAGCTTAAGTTTAGCAGAGCACATGATTATTCCGGATCAAATGGTTTACCATGCAGTATGGCACATTATTAACTCAATATTCGACTCCATAACGTAACTCTACAAGCACAAAGGGCCACGATTAAAATGGGGAATACTTACTGTGACGGGCTTTCTTCACATTTTGCACTCAAAACAACAGAAAAAAAAAAAGTTTCTCGCTAAGCTTTCGGGGACACTAAGTGGGGGTTTGTGGGGATTGGAAAGAGGGGGGCCAACCGGGTACAGCAAATTTTGCCAACTGGGGACAGTGGAGAAGGGAACTTTTGTGTTTGACTTGAAACACTTTTGGG